>CAUYLG010070447.1:0-34831 GCA_963573385.1 Cacajao melanocephalus
CAACAGTCAGGAGGTACGTTCCTTCTTGTTCCAATGGAATGTGTGTCATGACAAATTAAATTACCTAAGTAAAAACCTACAATAAAATGATACGGTATCTTTGTAGTACAATAAACTGACTCCAAATTTGATATAAAACAGCGTATCAATTCATACAAGCCATTTGGAATTCTTAAGAAATAACCGTTTTGAAATCTTTGATTCTCTAAGACTTAAGGCACTTAAAAACTTATACAAGATAAGAACAATCTGTCTTCTGCGGCTCCTGTCTCTTATCAGGGCCTAAAAAGACTAAACAGAAAGACAAGCACATCCCCCTTTAGCACTTCCATATTCATCATGCTTTCGGTCACATCAACTTGCTGATTCACCCCCTGCCCAGTTGCTCTGGGGCAGAGGGGACACAGGCAGGGAAGCTGCTGGCCCAATTCTTGGCACATTCGCACCTCATGGAAATGCTGACCAGATGACACCCCTGTGGGCTGACAGTGAATCTGATGGAAGAGACACGAATGGACTGGCTGTTTTTCCAACACTCACATATACAGCAATCATTTAAAGATGACTTACTCTGTCTGTGTGTAATTTTCACCAAGGCACTATGTCAAATAATGCAGCTCAAGCTGATATTTTCTTAACAGTGACCCCACTGGGATATACATTCCCAAGGACAGTCAGTGAAAGAGACTGATTATGAACGCTTCCTCCTAATGAATGTGAAAATAGAATGGCTCTAGATGATGACCTCTTCTTCAAAATAAAGCAAAAATTAAGATTAGAAAAAGTTCTCCAGTTCACCCCAATCCTAACAACCTGTGTTATACATCAAAATTATGTTTGATGAGAACAAGCAGTGGTAAATATGGCTAAAAAACTCTGCTCAAAGACTTCCCTAAAGAAAACTGTCTTACACAAAACAGCAAAAGAACTTAAACTCAGATACAAAGAATATTTGTACATTTCCATATATATACAGATTAATACTAAGTAGCCTCCAAATTTGGTATCTTTTCATAAGTT
Organism: Cacajao melanocephalus; assembly: GCA_963573385.1. NCBI lineage: Eukaryota > Metazoa > Chordata > Mammalia > Primates > Pitheciidae > Cacajao > Cacajao melanocephalus. Next base: position 1,021 of record CAUYLG010070447.1, read on the forward strand.
CACTTTAAATTGTTTTGTTTTTATGACACTGTACTCTCCAGAATTACCAAGTTTTTTGTGCCTTAGCTGACACAATTTAAACCAAACAAACACCAGGCCTTAAGAGGGTGGCCAGATCTACGTGGGGATTTATACAAAATCCACATTGAAAAATAATTACAACAATTGGTCTGTCGTTACTGCAATGCGATTTCCAAATTCCACGAAAATGAAATCAGCAGAATCCCTCTTTTCCTCCAATTTCATGTGTGAAAAACTCCACTGCCCTGACCTTGCAATTCATACATACACAAAAACCTGCACATAAATGTTCACAGTGGCATTAATGACAACAGTCAAAAAGTGTTAACAACCCAAATGTCCACCCACTGACGATGGAGAAACAGAACGTGGGCCGTCCATACCTCAGTGTATCATGACCCAAACGTCCATCTACTGACGACGGAGAAATAGAACGTGGGCTGTCCGTACCTCAGCGTATCACGTAGCCATTAAGAAGAACGACGTTCTGAGGCAAGCTACAATGTGGACATTACAGGACTCCATTTATAGTCAAGGTACACAATGGGGACGTCCACAGGGATGGAGATAAGTGGGTGCCAGAGGCTGGAGGCTGGGAGAATGCAAACTGACTGTTGATGGAAATGGAGCTTATTTTGGGGGTAATAAAATATATTCTAGAATTAGAAGTGATGACTCCACAACCTTGTGAATATACTAAAAACCACTAAGATGTATGCTTTAAAAACTGTCCATTTTAGGGTATATAAATTAGATCTCAACGTGGAAAAAAACAATCAACCTAACCTCTCTTTCCCTCGTCACACCATTCTGCCATCTGAATCCTAGCACTCTTTATTAGAGGTAAAAGCAATTTTTGTGAAAAACATTATTTTCAGTGTTTCAGATATGGTCATGAGTCTTCCTAACAGGAAAACCTTTGTTCAGTAAACAAATCGACATTGAGCTGCTAGGAAAAATCAACTCAGACACAGAATCAGAAGAAACTGAGTTCTTCCTAGTAAGTAAACAAAAGCCACGCTTCACTACTGCACTCACAAAGCTGAGTGTGTTTGGGTTCTTTCCTTTCTCCACGCTGTAGTGTCTGACAGTCACTGGTCACTTATGGAGACAGGATGCAGGGCACACACATGCTCTGTGGGGAAGAGGCCTCTGAAAGGCACGCCGGGCGGGCCGAGCCGGGAGGGAGGACACCTTGGAGCCTGCAGGAGAGAAGCCCCCACTGGGAGTCCAGCTGAGACAAACAGGTTCACATCCTTCTAGATCTCGGCGGGAAGAGGCAGTGCATCCTGTGCCATGGGCCCCATGGAAGCTGAGTCCTCTAGCCCAGAGAGCCACCTCTGAGACCCCATGTCCAGACACTGATCTGAGAGACGTGGAAAGACAACAGGCCGATGCCAGTGTCAGTGACGGAAGGTCACAGGGGCCATCCTTGAAAGCATCCAGAGCTGATGAAATAAGTGAAACTGCCTACAAATGACCCTGTCCATCTGCATCAATGTGGAAAGATTTCTGCCATGCAAGGGAAGGAAGGGAGTTGTAAAATCACGAAATGTGCACAGAGAAAAACCCAGAAGGTTCAGAGATCTCAGAATGGTGGAATTAGTTATTAGTTATTTTCCCTTTCTTCATTTTTATACCGTATCACTCTTTTTTTTGAGACGCCGTCTCACTCTGTCGCCAGGCTGGAGTGCAGTGGTGTGATCTCAGCTCACTGCAACCTCTGCCACCCGGGTTCAAGCGATTCTCCTGCCTCAGTCTCTCGAGTGGCTGAGATTACAGGCACCCACCACCACGCTCAGCTCATTTTTGTAGTTTTAGTACAGACGGGGTTTCACCATCTTGGTCAGGCTGATATTGAGCTGCTGAACTCATGATCCACCCGCCTCAGCCTCCCAAAGTGCTAGGATTACAGGCGTGAACCACCAAGCCAGGCCTATACTGTATCGTTTCTTTTTTTTAAAAAAAAACAACAAACATACATTAATTTCTAAAAAGCAAAACAGAAACATTCCTACTGCTCTCTGGCCAAGGAAAGAAGACGCCTGGGACGCACCTTCCGAGTTGAGGGTGATGAGGGTGACATTGCTCCCGATGCTCTGGCTGCCGGCCTGTCCACAGCTGGACACGGAGTCGCTGGCCTCCGAGCCGCTCTCCCCGTCTTCATGGTGGCTGTCTTCCTGGCCCGGTACCTTCACCACGATGGTGTTCTGCCGACGCCCAGGCACAGCGCTGAACAGGAGAAAACACACCAGCCCAACGCGGTGAGAGCCACAACCAGCACGCCACGTTCCGCGCTTTTCTTAACTTATCACAAAATCTAACTCTGCATGGACCAGTGAATCACACGGCCTTCCCAGACAGCGCTCTCTACCAAGATTAACAGCAACTCCATAGGAGAAAATGGCCTGGGGCTGAAAGAAACCGTATAAAGTTTACCATTTAAAGAAAATATGTATATCATGAAAGAAGTAAAATCATGACTCACTGAGACTCAGGCCTAGCATGCTGCCCTCTGATTTCAGAGGTCATCCTATAAAATGCTGGCACTTGAATAAGAGTCTTTTTTAAGGCCATGTTAAAGGAAAGACTGAATTCGGAAGACCGTGCTCAGAGACCTGGGTCAGCTGGACCCACGCTGCGAGGCTCCCTGGAAATGACTCCGCCTCTGCAACGCAAGCATCACTCCCAAGTATTCCCACGGGCAAAAAACCCTGAAGGGGGCCTCAAAAACCGGCTGAGATCCCACAGGAGCTGCCGTCATCCCAAGGGCTGCTTACGTGGAATGACAGAACACTGCCAGCAAAGCTGGGCGAGGCCAGCTTTACAACGTGCTCAGAAAAAGGATGATGTAGAGACTTGCTACTACCCTTTTCAGCGACCCTTCCGACATCCTCTACCACGGACTGCTATGCACCAGGAGAGGAGAAAGGAGCACAATTGTTCTGTTCGCAAAGTCAAAAAAAAGAGGGTGTTGCAAACACCGTCTGTACCCAGAGGAGGGCACTGCACTTTGCACTCTCCAGACTGGATTCTCTAGAGTGCTGTCCACGCTGAACTTGATCCTCAATATTGGGCACCTGCCCGGCTGACCTCAGCGCCAAACCCCGGAGGCACAGCTGACCCTGGCACCTCCTCGCCGCCCATCGCCACCTCCTCTCCCTTCGCCCCACATATCAGGCCCTCGTGACCACAGCTGCAGCCCTGGAGAACTGAGCTAAGACAGCAAGGAAAGGGGACGAAGCTGGAGGAGGAGCAATCCACAAAGGAGACTGAGAGAAAAAGCAAAACAGAACTTTGTGAAGACACAGATGGGAACAAAAAGTGCCAGCACCCTCGGGGGTTCATGCAGCCCAGGAAGCCTTCCTGGAGAGCAGGGCCCGGATGCAGCCAGAGGCCACTGCCTGGCCCTCCCCTCATGCAGGGCGGGGACGGTGTCTTCCAGCCACTCCCAACTGTGGCCAAAGCTCCACTCAAAATGTCTCAAGAGAAAAAAAGGATAGGAAAAAAGTCATAAACTCAACATGCCTGCATCACTTAGCAAGCGTGGGAGAGGGCGTCTGTTTGCCTGACACGCTTCTGCACAGACAGACATGAGGACCACTGGGCTAAGTGGGAGGATGAGCGCCTTCACCGACTGCTGTGAGGAGGCAGAGCCAGCCCCCTTCACAGCCCGGCCAGCACGAGACACAGAAGTCCCCGGCGGCAGCTGCCCCTGGTGAGGCTGGACCCAGCACTCACCATCACCCAGCCTGCCCTCCCCAACCTCAGAGAGCTGGGGCAGTGCCTGCCAGGCTCAACCCTGTGACCACAGAGAAGAAGCATGTGCCGGACTGTGCCCTGGCTTAGGGACGTTGACTTATTCTCATGGGACTCCTCACAGTGACAGGGAAAGGTGGGGTTGGTGCCGTGCTACTGACTTGCTAATGACATTTTCCAGGGAATCCGGTGCCCTGTTGCTCAAGGGGTCTTCCATCTTGGCTACAATGGCGTTCTGCCGATCATTGTTGAGTATTACTGTAGTCTGGGGGACGACGCTAGGGAACAAAAGAATCACAAAGAAAAAGAAGGCCTTAAAACAACAACATTCATGGTAAGAGCACATAAGAGTCATTCAACACAGTCCGCTCCCAGGGACCCGCACTGCGGGGAGGAGCCCCAAACGCTAAGGAAGAGTAAACTGGAGATGGGGTTTTTAACAGAGTTTACCTTCCTCATTGTTGGTGTTGTGTCTGCACAGCTGGACAGCACAGGACAGCTGGGCTGACACCGAATGTGTGACACGGAACAGAGTGAGACAGCACGAGCTGTTACCATGCCCAGTTAATAAAGCTTCTGAGGTGGCACACCTACATGAAAACCGGCTTGACATTTTTAGTCACTCCTTCCCAGCTAAATTCCTGTGGGACAGATCTAACTTTCGTAACCATGTAAGTATCGGTATCGTTCCAAACCGGTGGCACCCTGGGAAGAAAGGGCCAAACATCACACTGGACTTGGGACGGAAGGACACACACTCGCTACCTCCAGGTTCTACAGGAACAGGTGTGAGTTACAACCAGAGGGCTCAGGGTTCTGCTTCCAAGGAAAAGATTCTACAAAAGAACAGGCTATGACCCAGAAACCAGCAAACCTGGCACCGCCCTGGAGGAAGCGCTAGTGCGTTTAGACAGGCAGCGGTAACACAGCTTCACCTCCAAGGACAGACTCACCCATGGTTTCCATCATGAGTTTTCGAGCCTTAGCACTTTCAGTCAAGGGATTTCTACGGTACACTCTGTGGCGGAAGGGTGGCAGGGGGAAGAACTAGCACTACACATGCAAAGTGGTTATGCCAGAGAATCAACCACCATTCCTGGATTCCACTCTCCAAAAACCAACCTGGGAAGACTGCCTTTCTGTGATTTGCACCCAGGAAAACTCAGCCTGGCATCACAACGGTAACTGCCCCCACAGCGAGTGCAGGAACAGCACCACGCCACGCCCATGGACATCACAGGGCCGGCAGGTTTTCCTAAATAAAGGCGTCACCAACTGCATTTCACTCAGAAGTGTGATTTTTTTAAACTCCTCTACTTGTTATTGCTGACACTAAAGCAACACAGCAAAACCTGGTACATGACCTGCATCAAGAGGCTTTGTTCACGTACGTGCAAAACAAGCCACCAAGGTAAGACATAAAATGAAAAACCTTCCGGAAAAATGCAGGATTTAAACTCTTTTCACAAGTTTGTGTTTGCCATGTTTTATTAAAAAAGGAGACAAAAACTAAGTTTCTCTGAAGCAGAGCCTTGAAAAACTACACAATGGTCCAGTGCAGGCGATCACACAGGGCGGAGGGAGGGATGGGAGGGCAACACTCAGGACCAGAGCCCGGCGGCACCAGGACGAAGGCCCAGCCAGCACTTCAGAGCAGCAGAACATCTGAGTCATGCAGCCAGTGAGCAGAACCCGAGAACCCTCGCAGCAGAGGTTAGCATCTGAAGCCACCTCCAACGAACTGGCACAGGCAGCTGAGACGCCGGGGAGGGTCTTGGTCTGCGGCTGTGGTTAGGTTCCACGAAAGCTGTCAAGCGTGGAAAAGACGGGGCAGGAGAGCCACAGGATCTGCAGTGGTGACTCCAGATACCACTGTGGGTGCTTTCTGGACACACACCTCTGCCTGGGCACAAATGATCACAGGATGAAGAATAGATGTGACTCAGTTCTCTGCCTGACCCTCCACTCACATAGAGGCGCTGAGACAATCTGAGGAGAAAGCAAGCACCAACCTTCCAAAGATGAGTTTAAGTAACTTTCAAATGTCAGCCAGGCGCGTGGCTCACGCCTGTAATCCCAGCAGTTTGTGAGGCCAAGGCGGGCAGATCACGAGGTCAAGAGATCAAGACCATCCTGGCAAACATGGTGAAACCCCGTCTCTACTAAAAATACAAAAATTAGCTGTGCGCGGTGGTGTGCACCTGTGGTCCCAGCTACTGGGGAGGCTGAGGCAGCAGAATCCCCTGAATCCAGGAGGCGGAGGTTGCAGTGAGCAGAGATCACGCCACTGCACTCCGACCTGGCGACAGAGCAAGACTGTCTCAAAAAAAGATAATAATAACTTTCAAATGTCCCCGACCCTAACGTGCACCAACAAATCTGCACTGAATACTCAGCAAGTGAGAAGCCCACCCTGGGCACTGCAGGACCCCCAGCCTTCAGGGGCTCCCGTTTCAGGTCGCCACATGAACCAGGCCGGGCGTGCTGCTTCCCCTGGGCGCCCCTCTGAGCCCAACATCTTGACACAGCGCTGGTTACCTGTGTGGTCAAGTCACCGACCAGTCCCATTCCCACCGCAATACCCGGCTGTTTCCTACGGCAGGGAGAGGATGAACGCCATGAGAGTCTCTGACGTACGTTTGAACCAAACAAGCTTTCGTCGCCTTCCACCCAAAGTGCAACCTCACCAACCTCACCACGTGACACTCTGCACCCCGGGGAGGCATTCCTTTTATAACTGAAAATAATTATCAAGTCCAGTTTAGAAAATCTGACACTCATTTTCTAATTTTTATAAATTATCTCAAGGAAAAATATTTCAACAACAGCAAGCTCAAAAGTATTTCAAGTAATTTTTTCTGCTTTCCACTTATCAGGAAAAAATGGACAGATTTTGTTTAAAACTACAGTACCTGTTCCCTAAGTACGTTTTCTCCCATGGACATTCATGCTCCTACATAACACACAAGGACCCGGGCCAAATAAAGTAAGAAACCGGGTTAGTGTAATGTACTTAAAAAAGAGGAGCTGCTGGGCAGTCACAGCTTCAGCAGGAGGAAAACAGAAGGGCAGGCAGGCAGAAAGAGCAGGCACCCTGAAGCACCCAGGCCAGAGCAGCCCACAGCCCACTTCCCCTGCCGGCAGGGCTCTCCCAGGAGCCCCTGTGCATCCAGCCTGCATTTCCCAAGCCCTTCTGTGCACACACGGTCCTGTGGCCAGAGTCCATCACTGGACTTCAACAGGAGAAAGGTGTATCACTTCTCGGACACAGGTTTTAAAAACAGGACGCACCCTTCAGCGTCTTCCGTTCCCCGACTGAGGACCCCAAGGCAATACAGGTAGCACACAGTAAAAGGCTCAGGCATTGGAGGCACCCACAGGCAGCTGGGAGAAGACCAGAATAGTGCACACGGCACCCGGAACACAGCAAGATGCAACCTCCCACCACGCTAATCACAAGTCCGCAGAGCTCGCTATTGCGATGATTCATGTCACCAAGTCAGTACAATCAGCATGCAGACCAATCAAACATTGACTGAAAGTATATTTCTATTGCTTGCAGGTTAAAAGGGTATTTTATTTTATTGTTATAGATGGGGTCTCACTATGTTGCCCAGGCTGGTCTCAAATTCTTGGTCCCAAGTGATCCTCCCACCTCAGTCTCCTGAGTTGCTGGGATTACAGGCCTAAGCCACTGCACCACGCTAAAGATTAAAAAGTTGTAAAAACACGATCTAGCAAAAAAATACTCAGGGATAAAAATAAATCAGCATTAAAATTTTCTTCCTAATATCTAATGAAATGAGCAAAATAGAATATAAAACCAGCCCCACAAATAACCACTGTACCAGCAAAATGGGACGAACCTAATGCAGCAAACTTTAAAAACTCGTTGCTAAAGAAAGAAGCTTCTAGCCTCTGGCAGTCGGCTATGAGAGGCCCCAGATCTAACTCCTCACACTGCTGTCCCCAAGGAGACATGCTTGTGTGCAGACAGAGATTTGGACTTCCCCCAACCAAATCAGAAGGGCGAGGAGGTCGAGAACATGTGTGTTTCTCCCTCTTTCCTAGAAGCTACAGAAACGACTACTAGGGAGAAAGGGAGGCAGCACGACGACTGACTCCATGGAAGTCAGTGCCTGCAACAGCACAGGAAGGCAGGGGCTCCCAGGCAACGTGTTCAGGTGAAAAGCTGCCCAGGGCCCTTCGCAGGCTCACAGGACACCGTGCACTGCCACACACGGCATTCTGGTCTCTAACACCAGGGACCACCAAGCGCCGCCTCCTGGTCTCTAACGCCAGGGCTCTTCGCACACTCGGAGGACGCTGCGTACCACCGCCCACCACATCCTGGTCTCGGCACACCACGTCCTGGTCTCTGCCCACAGCATCCTCATCTCTAACCTCATTTTTCAATTCAAGAAGAAACAGCTGATTCTAGGCTGGGAAGGGCATGCACGATGAGCCTGGAGAAGCATTTAGTAGCACCGTGCAAGTAAAAGTGCTCAGGCCAAGCACGGCAGCTCACATCTGTAATCCCAGCACGTTGGGAGGCCAAGACGGGCAGATCACAAGGTCAGGAGCTCGAGACCAGCCTGACCAACATGGAGAAACCCTATCTCTAATGAAAATACAAAATTAGCCAGGTGTGGTGGCACGGCCTGTAATCCCAGCTACTTGGGAGGCTCGGACAGAATTGCTTGAATCCAGGAGGTGGAGGTTGCAGTGAGAGGCGATCCCACCACTGCACTCCAGCCTGGGCAACAGAACAAAACTCCATCTCAAAAGAAAAAAACAAAACAAAACAAAACACTAACAACAAAACATCTACAATGAAGAGGGAATGGAGGGAATGTCAAGGGGCATAGGAGCCCACTAACGAGCTGCCGATGGCCAAAGCTGGAAGGGTGTGAGCCCCGGAATGAAGCCGTACTGGATTCTAACTCAAAGTATAAAATACACCTCCATGAGCACACGCTGATGTAAACAGATGAGTGGATAAATTAGTAAATGGGAAAGAAGAGACAAGCCTCCCAGGCAGACTAACAAAAGTGTCTGAGATGCTCCACCCTCGAGGAGGTAGCACACAACTCCCTACTCCCTATCCGGGCGGGCAGCAGGCACAGCAGCTTCCTTCCAAAAGTTGAGGATGAGAGGGGGAAAAGAGTAACGTGACCGTGGAAAACACTGAGCAGCCTCAGCCAGGTGATCCGCATCGGCATCAAGCCCTGAGTTCTGCTGAGGGTGCTGGCCTGGACAGGATGTGATGAGAAGGGCTTCACCTCTGTGGGCTTCCTCCCCAAAACCTATGACCCCAGTCTCATCAGGAAGCAAATCCCAACAGAGGCACATCCTACAAAATACCTGACCCCATGCTCCTCAAAAAGTCGCCACAAACGAGGACGCGCAAGAAACAGTCACAGATCAGAGGAGCCCAGGGAAGCCTGGCAACGGAGCACCCGTGGACCCACAGATGTGTCAAACACACAGAGGGTCCCACAAGAAACAGTGTGCCGATAAACTCTAGAATTGGGATGAAAAGAAAATAATCTTCAGAGACACAAATTAACACTAACTCAAGAAATTCTACAGTTATCAAAGTTCTATATTTACCAAAATAATTGAATTCGTGATTAAAAACCTAGGCTTCACTGGCAAATTCTATCAACTTTTTTAAAAGAAAGAAAACTAAACCCACAGAAACATTTTCAGAAAGTAGACAAAGAGGGGCACCTTCCCAGCTCCGTTTCTGAGGTCAGCAAACAAAACAAAACAAAGACGTGGCAAAAACAAACAAACAAACAAACAAAAACTACAGGCTAACATGTCCCACAGACACAGACGTAAAAACTCTTAATTAAATATTAGAAAACTGATCAATTAATATATCAAAACCACAATACACCTAGATCAAGTCAGGTTTATTATAACAGAAATGCAAGGTTCAGCTGGCATTCAAAATCGGGGTAATTCACTTTTACAAAAGAATCAAGAAGGAATACCATACAATCATCTCGGGTAGATACATAAAAAGCATGTGAAAATTCAATGTCCGTTTATTCATGTGAAAAACTCCCACAAAACAAAGAATAGAAGGAAACTTCTTCAACCTGATAAAGAGCATCTAGGAAAAACGTACTAGGATCATCATACTTAATGGTGAAAGGCCAGATGCTTTCACTCGAAGATCAGGAATAAGGCAAAAATATTTTTAAAACGAACATATACTGAAAAAAAGATCATGGCCAGCACAATAAAGTAAGAGAAGCTATAGAAATTTTATAGGAAGAAGTAAAACTCTATTTAAAGGTAACATAATCACATATATTAAAAAAAAAATCCTACAGAAAATCTACAACAATTTCATTTAGAAACAACACGCGATAAAGGACAGTAAAGAAAAATCTATTGTACTGCTATATCCTTCCAACGAACAAATGGATACTGAAATTTAAAATACAGTATCATATTTATGGTAGCATCTGTTAATTAAGTACTCAGATTAATTTAACAAAATACGTACAGGAGCTGAACACAGAAAACTGTGTAACACTTTTAAGAGAAATTGAAGACCTGCATGAGACATACCATGTTCATGAATCAGAACATTCAATATTAAGTTGGCAATTCCCTCAAACTGATCTATAGATTCAACACAATCCCAATCAATGAGTTATGAGTTATTCTAAAACTAGAGAAGTTCTCCAAATTATCAGAATGTACATAATCATTAAAACACTTAAATTTATGTTTAACATTAGTTTGGTTAACATTGTATCTCTGAACCATATGATTATATTAACAATTCCCTAAGTTGCATGTATGTAGACTGTATGTTTTCTTTGGCTAGTACTCAGCCCTAGCATGTACAGGGTATCACAATTAGGTCACCAACAGAATGCAGCTGTGCAAGGTCGTATAGACCAGTCAGGAAGAGAAATCACACGTACACAAAATTAAATGAGAGCAACCAAAATTCAGTATTAAATAGGAAAAGAATTAAACAAAACCATCTTAGCTGAAACCAAATCATTTCTTCACAATTCAAGCAGCTCTCCCTTGAATTTGTCACACTGTAAAGCCTATGAAAGCTCTTAATTTTGACTGAGAATGCCAACGACCCAAAACTGAAAACACTGGTTTACCCTGGCCAAGACCTCTTGTGCTCACATGCCAGAACAGAGAAGCTGAGCATGAGGCCTACCACTACACACCACCACAACAGCCCTTCCAGGAATATCTATCAATATTTAAAATAAAAGACCCTCTAGGAAATAAAACAGAGAATCCAAGACCAGCCTGACCAACATAGAGAAACCCGGTCCCTATTAAAAATACAAAATTAGCTGAGTGTGGTGGTGCATGCCTGTAATCCCAGCTATAGTAGGCTGAGGCAGGAGAATCGCTTGAACCCGGGAGGCAGAGGTTGCGATGAGCCGAGCGCGCCATTGCACTCCAGCCTGGGCAACAAGGGCGAAACTCCGTCACAAAAAAAAAAAAAAAAAAGAAATCACACTTTTTAAAAATTCCAAGAACTATTATTATACAGAAGCCTATGGTTTATAATTGTAAAACTGTAGAAAGATGCTAGTTCTTTTTAACTGTTTAATGTTTTTAAAGATAAAAATCTATGACTTTAAAAAGCAGATTTTAAAAATCTTTTTTTAATTGAAATAAACCAAAATTAGTTTTTATTTTTATTCACTTATTTATTTTTTGAGAGGGACTCTCGCTCTGTCACCCAGGCTGGAGTGCAGTGGAGCGATCTCAGCTCATTGCAACCTCCGCCCCCCGGGTTCTTGCAATTCTCCTGCCTCAGCCTCCCGAGTAGCTGGGACTACAGGCACATGCCACCAAGCCCAGCTAATTTTTTGTATTTTAGTAGAGATGGGGTTTCACCGTGTTGCCCAGGCTGGTCTCAAACTCCTGAGCTCAGGCAATCCGCCTGCCTTGGCCTCCCAAAGTGCTGGGATTACAGGCGTGAGCCACTGTGCCTGGCTAGTTTGTTTTTATTTTTAAAAATAATTTTTCTAGTCAGTCAATATGTTCAGAAAACAAAGCCAAAAACCCTGGGCTGTGAGCTGAGGTCTGAGCTGCCGACTCCACAGGTGTGCTGGGCAAACAGATCCCTGCCGCCCGTCCTGTGTCCTGGATATGCACAGCCATGTGGGCTGGCATCCCGTGACAGGCAACACTCCATGCTCAGCTGCATCCTACTGACACTGCTGTCTCCGTCCAGCTTTGAAGTAGAAACAAAAGGCTGTTCACGCTGACCTATATAAACATACCTGTGCGTGCCCTTGATCCCTGCAGGCCATGTGACATCATGCCCCAACTGCATTGTCCACACTAACATTCAAAGGATGGGCCCACTGAACATACATCTTTAAAATTAAAACCTCAGATTGCTACACCAAAATTACAATGGAGCAAAATCCAAACTGATGGCACAGCTGCAGGAAGAAAATAAGCACCTATCTAAAAAAATTTTAAAAAGCCGGGCACGGTGGCCCATGCCTGTAGTTCCAGCTACTTGGGAGGCTGAGGCGGGAGGATCGCTTGAGCCCCGGAGTTCTGGACTGTAGTGCGCTATGCTGATCGAGTGTCCGCACTAAGTTTGGCATCAGTATGGTGACCTCCCGGGAGCAGGACACCACCAAGTTGCCTAAGGAGGGGTGAACCCACCCAGGTTGGAAATGGAGCAGGTCAAAACTCCCGTGCTGATCAGTAGTGGGATCGCGCCTGTGAACAGCCACTTCACTCCAGCCTGGGCAACATAGCGAGACCCCGTCTCTAAAGAAAATTTTTTCAAATAAAAAAAAGAAACAAAAAAACTTAAAAGACCGTTTCTCTTGTCCCCAAGTTGATGACGACTGTTGGATGAAGCCCATCCAGGTGACTTACGTTTTTATTACAATGATTCAAATAAAAAGGGCTTTCTTTTTCGTTTCTTTTTTCTTGAAGTTATTCGCTGTGCCCACCCTTGAAGGCTGGGCTTGCTCTGAGCGGACGGAGCCACTCTAAACAGAAGGGCAGTGACACCACAGCGGGCAGCTTCTTGCCCTCTCTCCGGGGCCTCATCACAACTCAAAGTCCCTTAAGGTGTCTGCACCTGTGCTGTGACACCACACTCGGACTTCCCAGCTAATCCCGTACAGCAAGGAGTGAGCCCCGGGAACGCTGGGCTATTTTAACAGCACAGGATTAGGATATAATACAATCTGTGACTTACATACTTCTGTTCTTCATTTTAAATATCTGAGGCTCAAAGTAAATAATTCATAGAAGCATCTTACTATTTGGAATGCTAACCAATTTTTAACTTTTTTTGGAGACTTTTCCTTTTCCATGTTCCACTGCCCACATTTTAGATACACAGTTCTCAAACAACACTCATATGTGTTCACAAATCAGTAACATTCTAATTTAAACACACCTTTTTTCATAAACAGACTGGGATTAAGTTCTTCCCCACTATTTCTTCCCTATAATTTTCTGTCAACAGCTTTCAACTGTTGGCAATTTGGATTCCTAATTTTCAGAACTTATATGGAAAGATACCTGGCCAACATGGCAAAGCCCACCTCCATCAAAAAATACAAAAATTAGCCAGGCATGGTAGTGTGCGCCTATAGTTCCAGCAACTAGGGAGGCTGAGGTGAAAGAATCTCTTGAACCAGGAGGCAGAGGTTGCAGTGAGCCAAGATTGCACCACTACACTCCAGCCTGGATGACAGAGTGAGACTTCTGATATGGGAAGAAATGCCAGACTTAACAATACCTTTTTTTTTTTTTTTGAGTTAGTGTCTCGCTCAGCCTGGAATGCAGTGGCGCAGTCATGACTCACCGCAGTCTCGCCCTCCCAAGTTCAAGCAATCCTCCCACTTTGGCCTCCTAAGGGATTACAGACGGGTGCCACTGTGCCCAGCTAATTTTTTTATATTTTGTAGAGATGGAGGTCTCACTGTGTTGCCCACGCTGGTCTGGAATTCCTGGGTTCTAGCAATCCTTCCACCTCGGCCTTCCAAAGTGCTGGAATTACAGGCATGAGCCACCTGGCCTCCTTTCCAACAGGAAGATGTCACACATCTGGGTTAACTGGATTGTGCATCTGAATCACTACGAGACGACTTTCTTGTTCTTTCACTGCTTGTTGATGGGCAGAGAAATAACCCTGGCAGGTCTGTGAACGGTAACATTACCCCCAGGAGAGGGAAGCATGGGAGATTTCTAACCATGAGGCGCTCGTGACATCATCCCACCGGTCCTGCCATCGCCGAGGACAGCAATAAGGGTGTGACTCCCTGTAGCCTGGAAATGCCTCTACCCAGGCAAGCAGCTCTATCATCAGACAACCCAAAAATCAAAGGAACATGGTGCTGCAGTCAGGAGTTACATGCTCAGCCTAAGTGGTGCCACCGTGTCCCCAGGCAGCCCAGCATCTGTTTTCCCGAGCACAGACACTGTTACCCTCAGACAGCAGGGGGACCCTGGGCCGAGGCAGCCCCAGAGCGGCCCCAGGTCCTCTTTCTCTCATCTTCGTTTTAAAGATGAGGAAACTAGAATCTCGGACGTAAATGAATGCATGACTTGGCCAAGGTCACCCCATAGCGTCCGCCAGGGCCACTGTGACAGCCAGAGGCCTGAGCTCCGCCCTGGGCACATGGAATCCAAACAAGGCACCCTCAAGGCCACGCCATGATGGAAACCACACTCCAGCTTCGGGTTCTCCATCGTCCACAGGAACCTCTCTCCCCAGCAGACATAATACGTGGTGGAATCTAATGATGGATTCTGTCCACACTTTTCCCAAGTGGTAACAATGACCTGTCCAGCACTAGCGCGGCCTGACAAGTGATGGGACGGCCGTCCTCAAGCACGCGAGGCCCTGTGGGCAGGAGAGGCTCGTTCATTTGCGTAGTTCCTTAGAACAATGGTTCTCAATGCAGGAACCCAGGGGTGCTCTGAGACCCCGGGGGGCATATTCGGTGGTCAGGATTAAGAGAGTACTGGAATCTGGCCGCGGAGGTGAGGGAGGTTGCATCCCTCAGTGAGTAAGACAGTCTCTCGCCCAACAGAAACTCTTCACGCAAAAAATTTACGATGAACCAGAACTTCATGAGTGGAAAACATGCTTCTGACTCTCTGATCCCAGAATCGCACTCTATTCAACATTTATGCACTAAACATTTTTGCATGGTTTTACCATGACTTGAATTTTCCACGAATTCAACTATTACGTAAGTCTAGAAAAAATTATACTTTGCTTTACTTGAAACTTCACTAGGAACTGCTCGCCGTTCTGTAATACTCCATCACCAGCTGGGGTCTGAACTCACAGAGTCACACAGGTCAGTCTACAAGGACTGCCCCCTCCCCGTCAGCAGGACGCAGAACACCAGATGGGACGTCTGGCTTTTTCACGGCCAACCATCACCATGTTGAAATGTGTTATCTCATTACACACTAATATCACATTTATCCTCTATAGCTGGGGCAGTCTATTAACTTTGTTATAAGTTATATTTTCCTTTTTTTTTTTGAGACATAAATTATATTTTCTAAACACTACATTTTAGAGTAAGAGGACATCACCAAAAAAACTATCCTAAAAAAAAGGCATTGGGTCCGACAGCTTTGCACACCCAATCTGAGAGCCCCACAGCATCCCTGCAGAGGACACAGTCTACACACACCTGCTGGGAGGACACACATGGGTGACAGCATCACGCAGGGTGAAGGCCCCATCTCAGAGGAACACACGGATGACCCTTACCTCCCACCTGCTGAGATGCCAACTCCACCACTAGATCCTGCACAGAGGACACAGTCGACACACACCTACTGGGAGGACACACGTGGATGACAGCATTGCATAGGGTGAAGGCTCCATCTCAGAGGAACACACGGATGATCCCCACCTCCCGCCTGCAAACTGAGATGCCAACTCCACCACTAGCAGCGGAGCTTGAAGGAGGGCCAGCTGGCACTTCCAAAACCCCCGGCATGCCCAAGAGTTTAAAGACACACCACTACTTCAGCCAGCACGGCAGCCATCATCTGGAGCTGCCCCCAGATAAGCCAGGACAAGCCGCCACCTCGGTACTAGGGTACATTCACGAACACTCCAAACCCAGCCAGCCCAGGAGCCCCTGCTCTCCCTCCCCATTCTCCCCGGGGAAGTCTACAAAGCCCCTAACCCAGTACCAGCCACCAGCACACACAGTCCTTCCACGCTTGCTGTGGCTCCCATTCCTCAGCGTCCACATGTCCCCCGCCCCCTGCCATCCCACCTTGCTCTCTCCTCGCAGACACACCAGGCAGAAGGCTGCGGCGGGCCAGTAACCTGAAGAGGGCAGCTCTGAGTCAAAAGGCCCCTCATCACACACAAAGCCACGCGTCCACTGCCTTAGGCAGGACTCCCTTCTGGCAGGTGTGGGGAAGGCTAGCGACACCAGGGCCCAGCTTTGGCGCGAGCTGCCAGCTAGAGTGTCTGACACGAAGCCTCAAATGAGCAGACACCCAGGCAAGTCCAGGAGTCTCTAAGACACTGTAAACGTTCTATCAAAACAGCACGTAAACTACCACACAACTTCTAAGATTACACTCCACTTTTTAAAAATAAGCACAATAAAAATTGCAGACTTGAATGGAAAGCTTGATATATTCACGTGAAATGTATAAACACCACATACAAAGAAAAACAGATCTGAAGACTGGCCAGGTAGAGTAGGAAAATGGAAAGCAGCACATGTACATCTTCTAAGATTTGGTGGGTAAGTTCTAAAGAAAAGACGCATCGGCCTGGGGTATGCGGAAAGGAAACTTCAGGTCATCCTGGCAGGATGCCAGGTATCCGGGTTCGGGCTAACTAAAGTCAGCTTTACTTAGAAACTGCTGAGACCGTGAGGCAGACGCCTCGCATCTCCAGCCAGCTAAGCAACTACACTGCGGGCCTGGGCAAGGAGGTGACCCGAAGGCCCGGCACCCGGGTCTGTTCTTACCATCGCACTTTGTTGCACGTCTGCGTTGCCCCGAGAGGGGAGCCGGCCACCATGGGCACCTGGATGGGGCTGTGCTGCTTGTTGGTGACCAGGTCCAGCTTTTCTTCTAAGGATTTACACGTAGCCTCCAGCGCCTGTAGCTTGGCCTCAATGCTGTCCAGCCGCAAGCAGATTGTCTGGTTGATGGAATACAGGAATGACTGAAAGGGGAGAAAGACCGGCTTTAGAAAGGGCCTCCTGAACTGTGAGAAGACAATCCCAAGAAACACCGAACAGCGCTCTCTTGACTTCAACTCTATCTATTCGGACAGCACGATGCCCATGACGGAACTAGCTTGTCAGCTATGAGCCAGAAACAGCTGAGTAACAAACTTCACATGTGACATACGAGTCACATTTCCTGTTTAAAATGTGATGACTTAATCACGGTTTTATTTATATGAGCAGTCGCAATTCTTAGTTATGCCCATAGAATAATAAAAGTATGTAGTTTAATATATTATTAATCAGTAAATTTACACATACCACTGATCAAATTTCTCAACAATAAAAACAGACTACATCTAACATCAAAACAGCATAAAAGCCACAGGCCATGCACATTCACATCACATCGGCTACCTAATCTGAACGTGACTGGACCCCGGTGGCCCTGACTCGGGGATTTGGTCATGAGGCTCCGCGGGGCTGGAGCAGCAAGAGTGCCACCTAGTGGCTGGCAGAGCCGGGCTCCGGGTCTGACTTTTCCAGCTGAGTCTCGTCCGGATTCTTCACTCCAAGTAACCACAGTGAGCAGGGGTATGCCGGACTCCAAACCCAAGAAACAGAGCAAACACGCAAACCAGAAAGGGAAGAACTTCACTTCCCCAGCTGCCATCCCAGCCAGAAGCCACCACGAACACACGTGGAAACGTCTTAATCACGTAGGAACTGCACTGTGCAAAAGGGACACCCTCCACCAGGTCTCACCAGCAGACAACAGGACGCTCCTTCGCGTCTAGGGAGGGGCAGGTTGGAAACACCTCCCAGTCCGGCTTAGTAGTCAGGAGGGCGGGACCTGCCTTAAGAATCAACAGCTGAAAATAGCACAGAATTTGTTTCATCTTTTCTCTCTCCTTCTCTGCCCATGATTTAGAATGTGGGGCCCAAAGTGGAGCCATCAGAAAGAACGGGGAGGTAGGTTCAGGAGAGCAGGGGCGGCACACAGCAGCCACAGAGCTGGCCGTGGGGCCCGCGGCGCAGGAGCACAGGAGGCGGCCCACAGGGGAGCGGGAACGGCTTCCCACTAACTGCAGCTGACCTGCTGCACTGCTGACGGCCCGCTCTCCCTTCTCATCTCGAGGGAACCTGCACGATATCAAGATTACAGCGCTATCATACATCATGTCGCTGGCATCGAAACCTGCTGCATAGTGGCAGGGACAGCACCGCAGGAAGGAAAATCCACAGATCGCCCAACGGCTCACCTTCGTCTCAGGTCACCAGCTCTCCTGGCAAGACTCAGCACAAGGGCACCAATATAGAAAGGAGCTAAAGAAACCAACTGAAATTCACCCTCCTTGACGGACTACTCTGTGCTGGAATGTAACGCTGAAGCTGTGTGTGAGAGGGAAGGAGGCACGGCGTCAGGTGGACCCAAGCCCACGTGATGACGCTCGGTCAGCTTGTCTACAAAGAAGGCATGGTCCATGGCGTGACAAACATGCTCGTCTTGAAAAGCAACAATCGCTGGCTGAATCCCCGAATGGCCACTGAGAACCCCACCATTTTCAACAAACTGAAGGTGTCAAATGTGTGGCTCTCGAATTCTTTAAGCAGTACATCCACGTTATTTTAATTCTGAATTACAAATGACTCTGCCTGGGGTTTGGGCGAAAATCACTCTTAAATACTAATAAAACCACCTAGAGCCATGCACACAACTCGATCCATGTGGCAGGATTCAACCGGGCGCCCAACCTCTTCTCAACAGTGGGCCAAGGATGAAGGCACAGCCACTTCCAGGCCCACTTTACGTATTTCTGTGCTGTGTGTAGTAAGTGTGTCTTCTGTGATAAAATATCAACTGCATTTTATTTAGGGAATGATAAGGCAGTGTTTACTAACAGAGCCACGTTCTACCCATTAGTCAGAAACAAGCACTTCACTGTGAATGTATTTTAACTTTCTCATACACATTACACTGCTTCTCCTTGTTAACAAAACAAATTAAATATTACCAAACAGACACCCTGTGTAAGCAGAGGAATTACACGAATAGCGACTTTGGTTTTGTGTTGCTCTCATAAACTTCTCACATGTGCTGATATTTACCTCTGTGACTCTGCAAACACCGGAACCAAGCAAATTCAAAGATCCAAAAATAATTCACTGAGCAGTACCCAAGAACCCTCTAGTAAACTTTAGAATTTAGATGACTCAGATGACAGGCACAGAAGTCACTCATCACTGGCAGAAAATACAGCCACAGTAAGTCCACTTTCCTGCCATCCAAACTGGGCCTGCAGGTGTGTGGGAAGATGCCTCGCTTGGCAGCGTCTCAGGGTTAACAACTCTTACTCTCCGTGCTCTTCAAGAGAAAAAATGGCTCACGCTCTTCTGTAGTGGGCTGCCTGGTGACTCCCAAAAATGGCATATCCACATCCTAACCCCAGAATGCATCCACACAGCCTCGTTGGGAAAGGGTCTGCGCAGATGTAATTTAGTCAGTGAGGCCAGCCTGGACTAGGGTGGCCCTTCAGTCCAATGACAAGTCCTTTCTAGAGGAGAGAAAGGGAAACAGACACACAGGCGGCAGCCACATGAAGAGGGAGGCAGAGGCTGGGGCGAGCCCACAAGCTGAGGGAGGCCCAGAGCCACTAGAAGCTGGAAGAAGCAGGAAGGATCCACCTTCTAGAACCTTTGGAGGTAGCGAGACCCTGCCCACACCTTGGTTTTGGATCTCTGGCCTCCAGAGCTGAGAGGTTCCATTTTTATGCCATCCTGTTTATGGTAATTTGTGACGGCAGCCCTAGAAACCTCCGACGCACTACACATCACAGAACAGAGTAAGAGTTTTACCTTTATAGAGGGATCCTGGCAATTGATTTCTAGTCGCTGGCGTTTCAAAGCAGGTTCGTCTTCATCTGTCACTACATGATTCTCCAAAACAACTGAAATCAGTGACAGAGGAAAAATGTTTAACATCAAAAGTTTTACAGAATTATTTTAACATTAAGATAGTAAACAGCGCTGACACCTTAAGGTTTAATGAGAAATAGCAGAATCGATTTCATATTCTATCTGTAACTGCAAATAAGTGAATTTTTAAAACTTGACTGGGTCTAGGAAAAAGGACAAACGGAAACGTGGTTTGCCAAGACGAGGCAACTGTGGCCGATTTTGGTCTTTGATTTTGAGGTTATCTCTGACACTGTTTTTGTAGTCAGTTTTAGGCAAGAGGAAGGTGGGGACCACAATGATGCCGCCCCGAGCCAGGGCTGAGCTGCTTATCCTGTGGGAAGCCGCGAAGATCCCGACACTTGCCGTGTGATGGGGACAGCTGAACTTATTCTCAGTCAGGCAGAAAACAGAGTAACTCCTTCATCCCCAGAAAAGCCCAGACACTGGGTAATTATTTCCCTAATGTGCCACTGAGTCAATCCTAACCCCCAAAACCGCAAGCTTCTCACTCAATGCTCCGTGGGGCTGCCCTGTTTGGTTTGATAAAACCCATGATAAAACCCAATCAATAATGATTTCTTCCCAACTTTAAAATAAAATCTGTTGACTACCTCATTCCAAAATCAAAATCACTCTATCCGCAGGTGCAGAACTAAAAGGGGAGGAAAAAAACACTGAGTATCACATTGTCGTAAGTGCTATAATCAAAACAGTCTCAACCCTAACACGCTAAGTGACAGAACCTCCCCCACGCCCCCGTCCCTCCCGTCCCTCCCAGGCGCAGCTGAGACCAGCTGCCCCCATCACACAGCAAGCGTCGGCATCTTCACGGCTTCCCACAGGATAAGCGACTCAGCCCCGTTTCGGGGCGGCCTCAGTGTGGTCCTGACCTCCTTCCTCTTGTCTAAAACTGACTACAAAAGCAATGTCAGAGATAACCTCAAAATCAAAGACCAAAATCGGCCACAATTCCCTCCTCTCGGCAAACCACGTTTCTGTTTGTCTGTTGACTCTTCCATTCTTTTTCCCTAGACCCAGTCAATTTTTAAAAATTTACTTATTTGCAGTTACAGATAGAATTTTAAGGTCAACAGTTCTTGTTAAACATTGCAGATCATACCATGAGTATTTTTTCTTCTCATTTTCTTGCCTGAAATGAGTGTGAACTGTCTGGGGCTCTCCTCCCAGCACCCTCTACCCTACACGCTCATGCGCTGAGATAAAGGACGACACACGTGTGGGAGGAGCGAAGCTGTCCACCTCATCAGCAGCCCTCCTCTCCGCTGAGCACCAAGTACGGGCTCCGGGTTCACAGTCACCACGTTTGGGTTTTCTTTTTCTTTTTTGAGAGACGAGGCCTCGCTCGCTATGTCACCCAGGTTGGACTCAAGTTCCTGTTCTCAAGGGATCCTCCCACCTCAGCCTCCTGAGTAGCTGGGACTCTCCAGGTTAATAGCTTTAATCAAGTTTTTAACAATAATACCAGTTTGTGACTCCACTCTACAAAAACGAATGCCAGTATATGAGAATAGATATTACATACATGCCTACATATGAGCTTACTGTAACACTTCTGGTAGAAAAAAATCAGAAATCTGAATGCTGGCCCTTCAGCACATGCACACCTTGGCACACCACCCACCCTGCGTTCAAGGGCACCCACACCACAGCCAAGGTGACACCTGCCCACTCTGCTGGTGCTGTGTCCCAGCCCTTCCCACACCACCAACCTCCAGCCACCTCCACCTGGGAAATCAAACCACCTTCTGTCCAGCCCCACTCAAATGCCACCTTCTTCAGGAAGACATCCCCGGAAGAGCCTCGGCTCACACCTGACCATACTGTGACACCAACAAGATCACAGCACCCACCCCAGGGCAGACCACCCTCTCAGCACCTTACACACAGGCTGCCCACAGACGTGGGTGAAGTACTCCTGCCGGGCATTCAGGAGGGCTGGCTGGGGGCAAGTCTTCTTAGCCAAGTGCACAGGTCTCTAGTCCCTGCCTCCACCTCAGCCAAAGCAGCTCCCCCGGACATGTTACACAGATTCACATTCTGAAGAAGATCTTAACGGGAAAATAAAAAAGAGCGCCCATGCCTTTAAGCCTGTACACACTAGATAATTCATCTCAAAACTCCAAAACTTAAAAATGCTGAATTGTCCCATGGTTCTAACAGGAACCTCTCACAGGTCCGAGACAAAAGCAGTCAAATCTGATCTACCCGGCAGGAAATTACCCAAAGCCAAAGACCATTGTCGACTCCCAAGCAACACATGGCTTGCCAAGGGCTCTGCCTTCCGCCTGGCGAATCCTGAGGCAGGAAGTGTGTCAACCATCTCCACTGAAGCCTCTGCAGATGAATTCTCACTTAATGAAACTTTTAAAACTCCATGCCTACAAGTGCCTGTGGCTAGTCAAAGGTTCTCAGGACCTCAATCAAAGGCTCTTTACTCTCTCAATAGAAACTGGTCAGCAAACCAGGCCTGGAAGAAGAGAGAGAGACCCTCACACGAATTACTCTACGCTTCTAGATTGCCGAAAAAAAACAAGTCCGGAAAGGTTCTAGGACTTCTCTGGGGTCAGAGAGCTAGCTTCATCGTAACGGCAGATGAAAGTAATTACCCAGTAATGACCCCACAGGTAGTGGGACAGCAAGTGACATTTATTTTCTTCTTTGTACTTTGCTGCTTTTTGTTTGTGTTTCTTTTTATAACTTTGCATGCATCACTTTTAGAATTAGACAGAAGAATTCCTTGCTCATTTTAAAGATATCACAACCAGGCCGGGCGCAGTGGCTCTGGCCTGCAATCCCAGCACTTTGGGAGGCCGAGGCGGGTGGATCACCTGAGGTCAGGAGCTCGAGACCAGCCTGGCCAACACGGCGAAAGCCCGTCTCCACTGAAAATAACAAAAATTAGCCGGGCGTGGTGGCGCAGTGGCGTGCGCCTATAACCCCAGTACTTGGAAAGCTGAGGCAGGAGAATCACTTGAATGCAGGAGACGGAGGTTTCAGTGAGCTGAGATCGTGCCACTGCACTCCAGCCTGTCAACAGAGCAAGACTGTCTCAGATAAATAAATAAAGATATCACAGCAACTGCAATGACAGGTCCGATGCAAGTGACAACTTTTACATTCCGACAGGCAGAGTGAGCACAAGCCACTGTCAGTACACACCAAGTCAGAAGATCCCAGAAGTCTTTCTTTTAAATAAAAATAAGGAAAAGCTGGAAAGACATACACATCAACAATTTAAAAGCTGCTACAACCAGTAGGATCATGGAAACATTTTATTTGTTCTACTTTCCTGACTATCCTGCTAAATTTCATTAGATGTACACTTTAGAGATGAGGAAAGTATTTTAAACCCACTATGGATGCAAACATTTGTGATACACCAGGTATCTGCAGCTGTGCATGCCTTCTCCCGGGTCACAGAGAGCAGGTTTGCATCGGGGCAGGCCTCGGAGCTCTGTGCCTTCTCCTGGGTCACGGAGGGCAGGTGTGTATCGGGGCAGGCGTGTATCGGGGCAGGCCTCGGAGCTCTGTGCCTTCTCCCGGGTCACGGAGGGCAGGTGTGTATCGGGGCAGGTGTGTATCGGGGCAGGCCTCGGAGCTCTGTGCCTTCTCCCGGGTCACGGAGGGCAGGTGTGTATCGGGGCAGGCGTGTATCAGGGCAGGCCTCGGAGCTCTGTGCCTTCTCCCGGGTCACAGAGGGCAGGTTTGTTTCGGGGCAGGCCTCGGAGCTCTGTGCCCTCTCCCGGGTCACGGAGGGCAGGCGTGTATCGGGGCAGGCCTCGGAGCTCTGTGCCTTCTCCCGGGTCATGGAGGGCAGGTGTGTATCAGGGCAGGCATCGGAGCTCTGCACACAGTAGGCTTTTAACAAATTCTTAAGACATTGTAGTTCTCAGGCATTTAAGGAACAGAGATGGAACAACATCAAGATTAGAAATTATTTCTCTAAGCTTTTTAGGGCCATAGCCTACAAAGAGAGAATTTATTGGGGAAGTAGGCTGTCAGAATTTTAATGGTCTGAAATCACTTACAATGTATGTAATTGGAACACTTTTATAAGATTACAGTGCATGTTTTCTAAAGAAACTGTCATTTGCCTTCTAAACTAGAAACAGGAATTTTAAAAATCATTATGTGCAGCGATCATGCGGAAAACTAACCCACAGCACTCCTGAAACGCTGCCTTCGTATTCCCCTAGGACTGCTCGCTTCATTCCAAAACTATTTCTATCACTCACCCCTTCCATACTACAACTAGTCTCAACGGTAGTTTTTTCCATTAACACAGCAAATGGATCACACAAATGGACATCAGACTTTCTCATAAGGTTTCTGCAAATTCTCTCTTCTGGAGGAATAACTGTCAGCATTTGGATTCTAACATTCCTGAGAGAATGAGCAGGCACCCGAAACACTCAGTGACTTAACTGTGGCGGGCTGCTCAGTTCAAACCTAACAGAACGATAAAACACGTACTGCTATATAGCGAAAAAAAAAGAAGAATCTTTTTAAACAGTTAAGTGTGGACAAAGTGTTCTCACAGATAAAGAGATGAATTTCCTGAAATTTAGGGTTCCATTTCTCTCAAAGCTATCCTTAAAACAAACATTTTGTTATGATTTCAAAGTAGACATGTGCCTTTAACATCATTTTAAAAAATTATCAGTCTTAGCAAAGGTGTAGAAAAAACTTGTTCTCAAGTATTGTCAGTGGAAGAACGAATTAGTAGAACATTTCTGTTTTCTGGAAAACCTGTCAGTGTCTCATCAAAATTTTAAACATACACAGCAACTCTGCCTCTGGGAACTTATCTATTTTCAAGATATATATGCAAAGGTCTTCTCCACAGGGTTGTGCATAAAGGAAAAATCAGACAGACTCTGCCAGGAGCCCTGTGAAAGGGAAGAGTCAATGGGGAGGGGCACCCGTGAAAGAATACTGCGGAGCTGTGGAAGGGAGCAGACTCATACACACAACACGGTAAGGCTCTGTGACGCTGATCATACACACACAACACGGTAAGGCTCCGTGACGCTGCACACGGGATCACACACACAACACGGTAAGGCTCCAGAATGCTGCACACAGGGGATCACACACAACACGGTAAGACTCCACGACACTGCACACGGGATCATACACACATACAATATGGTGAGGTTCCAGACACTGCACACAGGGGATCACACACAACACGGTAAGGTTCCATGACACTGCAAACGGGATCTCACACACATACAAAATGGTAAGGCTCCAGAACACTGCACACAAGAAATCACACACAACATGGTAAAATTCCATGACGCTGCACGCAGGAGATCACATGAATGCAGGATCACACACACATACAACATGGCAAGGTTCCAAGACACTGCACACAGGAGATCACATACAACACGGTAAGGTTGCATGATGCTGCACATGGTGTCACACACACAACACTGTAAGGCTCCATGACGCTGCACACGGGATCGCACATACAACATTGTAAGGCTCCATGACGCTGCACACAGGGACAGGGCTGGGGAGATGGTACAGAACACACACACACACACATACCCCCCCCGAGGAGCGGGAGCAGGGGTGGCCCTTGTGACAAAGTGCTGTAGGGCCCCCTCCAGAAGGGACAGGGGGCTAAGGCTGCAGAGGGAAGGGAAGGGAGGGGCTGACAGTGTTCTCATCTCTAGGATTCCAATTTTTCATACACGGCATGCATTACTTTGTTTTCTGCTTAATTTAAAGAAAAGAAAAAAAACTGGAGCAACTTTTGGTTTTTCAAGAATAAAGAGAATAATATTTCACCTACTGTCCCACAGCTCTGTACCTGGGTGGTCAGGGCTCAGGTCTTCCACTGCGATCTGAACCACATCCGCCAGGTCGTGTTCCGACATCATCCAGAGCGCAGGAGAGGGGCCGGTCAACACGCAAGAGGTCAACTCACAGGGGGGCCGGCTTCTGGTCACCTACGGAACAGAAGTAGGGAGGAGGAGGGGACATTAACCACCACGACGCGTAAAATGATGAAAACTACGAGTCGTGCCGGTGTATGCAAGAGAACGTAAATGTCTGTGGATTTTTACATGCAGGGTTCTTCTTGCCTCAAACCACCAAAAGGTTAGTTTCTTTGAAAATTAACAAATCATTGAAAACGCCACCCGCTGCCTCTTTCCTTAACCACTGGACGAGCCACCCAGGGGCTCTCCGTTCCCAGTGCATTCCTCATGCCCTTCTGAAGTCGCCTTCCCAACAATGGCTGGCACACCTCTTCCCTGAGCCCAAGTCCCCAGTGGGACCGGACTGCCTACAGGAAGTGTCCTGTTGCTGCCTGCTCCGTGGCGCCTCAGCCCTGCTACACTCACCACACCCCAGAAAGCAGCATCACACCTACATCACACCATTGGTCTCCATGGTGATATGCCATCCTCCTCCCCAATCTCTCCCAGCTGCACACTTCCATCTAGACTCCGTTTCTGCTACCCCACAGGCCAGGCGGAGTGGCAGAACCTCTGTTCTGCTTTCTTTCTGCTCTCAGTTTCTGTCCTGAACCCAAGCGGCATGCCCCCACCATGACCAAGGGGGAACCATCTGTCCTGTCCACAACTGTGCTGCCAGGGTGGGGCCGTCCCCGAGCCTCGCATGGTGTCTGAAACACAGTCAGGGGCTTTCCTCCAGCTCCTGTGACACTCTGATTAGGCCTTAAGAGAACTTAATTTTCCAAAATAAAAATGAGGCAGCATTACTCAAACTATGGTCTATGAACACACAGGTCCAAATACAATACTGCAAAGTAGCATGTCCTAGAAATCAGGAATGAATGTGACCATAATATTTTTTATTACACTACACTTTAATTATGGATAAACGGTATGAAATAAACTGTCTGTCCTGAACTACACTACACACTTCTTAAGGGCAGAAACCCTGTGCCCAGCTCTGTACAGCACAGCTCCCTTCACTAGGAAGGGTCCGTTTACTGTCCATAATCACAACCCCAGCAGCAGAAGGAAAAGGGGGACTTTCAGGTCACATGGTTTCAACCCTGAGTTTACTCACAACTTCTGCTAATGCATAAGCCCCAATAGGAATCAAATTGAATGAGCAGGCCTCACACATGTCCCGAAATCCTACAAATACTGCAGTTCCTCCTCTCCCTTGTCCAGACTTACATTTCACCGCTGAAATGGCAACAGTTCTGGAATTTCTTGGGGATAACAATTTGTGGAAGGAGCCAAGCATTGTCCTAAATCTTCTTTTTATAGCGTAAAGGCAATATTATTCATAAATGTGTGATCACATGTATGATCAATACAACAGCAAAGGCATTTTTATTCCCACCTTGTAACTTTACATACGATTAGATGAACTGAGAAAACATCAAGTAACTGTCCTTAACGACAAAGAGAGCTGATGACAAAACTGGACAGGGAAACACAAAACCTCAGCGGGACCAGCGCTGAACCTCTAAAGAGTCTCGCTCAGGAAAGATGGAATGAGACAGATGTTTAATCTCCCCGAATCCTCCCATACAGACACACAGAGCTCCAATGAGAGCAAAGCCAAAATCCAGGCCAACAGTGACAACAGAACGAGGCGACGGGATAGTCCTCAAGGACCCCAAACACGAGCAGATGGGGACACTGGAAGCCACAAGCTCAGTACGGCACGCGGGCACAGGACGGAGGAGGCAGAGGGAAGCAGGAGCCGGGCCAGAGCAGCAGCTGCCGGACCCACCAGGAGACCCACACAGGGGCCTGCAGGGCTAACCCAGAGGCTAGAGTTCTGGACCCCAAGACTTCTCAAAACACATTGTCCAAAGCTCCCTTTTAGGCCAAATACATTAAAAAGAAATGGCCTGGAATTGAACACAAAATGTGCGGGGCATGCAAACTACAGACAAAGGAGTATGAAAGCTAATTAAAGGTGGGAGGGGAGAACAGAGCCGAGAGAGCTCAGAAAATAAGCTGCTGCATGTTTAAGACTTCCTAAAAACAACACAGGAAAGAGCCCGGAAACGCTGGCACTAGAGAAATGATTCTAAAACAAGCCTCCCTTCTGAACACTGAGAAAAGCCAAAGTCACAGAAAAATGAGCCATGAAAAGTACTGAGGCCAAACATCACAAAAAATAACGGTTTTAAAAAGAGTAAGAAGCAAAACAGCATCATCACAGCAGACAATGAAAGCATTCTAGAGACATACAATCCCCAAAAAGACGAAAATTAAAAAAAAAAAAAACCAACTATATCCCAATATTTCAAAACAAACTGAAATATGTTAAACACATAACATACCATTAACCATAAACTAGCATTAGAAAAACTCAGAAACAAGGTGCTAGAACTGAGAATATGCCAGAAACAAAAGAAAAAATAACTTCAGAATTAAGACTAAACTAGAAGAAACTTAGAACAAATAAACACAATAGTGCCTCAAGAAAAACAAAATGAGAAAAATTTCAAGAAAAAGAAAGAGATGAAAAAAAACCTCAAGTAGCACGCAAGACAGGAAAAGAAGACCCAACATATGTATAATAGTCACGCCAAAGATGAAATCTAGTCAGGCACAATGGCTCACACCAGTCATCCCGATACTTCAGGAGGCTGAGGCAGGAGCATCACTTGAGGTCGGTAGTTCAAGATCAGCTTGGACAATGTACCAAGACCCTGTCTCTACAAAATATTTTAAAAATTAACTGGATACAGTGACACAGACCTGTAGCCCCTGCTACTCAGGAGGCTGAGGCAGGAAAACCATTTCAGACTGGGAGTTCAAGGCTGCAGCGAGCTCTGATCGCACCACTACACTCCACCCTGGGCAACAGAGCGAGACCCTGTCTCGAAAACAGACGAAAACTAAAGCAATGAAATGGAATAATAAAAACAGTAATTCAAGAAAACTCTCTGGAAAGCAGGACGGAGGGTGCTTGAAACTACTCATTAAAGGGTTACACCACAACTTAGGGGGGAAAAAAATGGCCAAAACACAGCCCAATAAAAACACTATCTAAAGAAAAATTCCTTTAGCCACCCAAGCAAGAGACTAGGTGACTTGGCAGGGCACAGTGGCTCACGTCTGTAATCCCAGCAGTTTGGGAGGCCGAGGCAGGCGGATCATGAGGTCAGGAGTTCGAGACCAGCCTGACCCAACATGGTGAAACCCCATCTCTAAAATATATACATACCTGTGTGTGTGTGTATATATGTGTGTGTGTGTGTATATATATGTGTGTATGTATATATACGTATATGTATGTATATGTATGTATATGTGTATATATATGTGTGTATGTGTATACATATATATACTTAGAGTTTTTTTTAATTTTTAAAAAAGACTAGGTGACTTATAATGGAAAGAAAATTAGATTATCAAACTCCAACAGAAAAAAAAAAGGGATAAACATATTTAAGATACACAAGGAAAGAAATGTGAGCCAAGAATTTTATATCCAAACAAAATTACTTTCAAGTATAAAGGCAGTACACTTTCTTCAACATCCAGTCCTCAGAGAACAGTATTCCCAAAATCCTCTCCTGAAGGCACTGGCAACAAACAAGCTTCAGAAAACCAAACCACATCGGGAAGAGCGGCTAGTAAGGCGTGCTCTAACTCCACGCAAGACTGAGGCCCAGGAGAAGGAGCAGTATGCAAGGCTACGTGCTGAACGCACACACAACGTAAATGCGTGAAACTGGGAGGAACTGTGAGTACATATGAAAAACAAACGAACCTGGGAGGAATTGGGAGTACATATGAAAAACAAATGTTAGAACTTTCAAAAACAAAAAGACATGCGGCAGTGTTCAGTGGCCATAACGAGCGGGAGTGGTAGAGTTCTTTCCCAGCCATTTCCAAGAACAAACAAACAGCAAATGTTACAACTTTCATTCAGCGGCCATAGGGAAGAGCAGAGTTTTGTGTGTGTGTGTTTTGTTCTGTTTCGTTTTCAGGCTGGAGTGCAGTGGCAACGATCTCGGCTCACTGCAACCTCCACCTCCCAGGTTCAAGTGACTCTCCAGCCTCAGTCTCTGGAAGAGATGTGATTACAGGTGCCCACCATCACGGCCAGCTAATTTTGTATTTTAGTAGAGACAGGGTTTCACTATGTCGGACAGGCTGGTCTCAAATTCCTGACCTCAAGTGATCCACCCACCTTGGCCTCCCAAAGTGCTGGGATAACAGGCGTGAGCCACCGCACCCGGCCAGTAGAGTTCTTTCTGAGAACGCCTTGCCTTGTGTGCAGTTCTGTCATCCCTGATGTTCTTGTTAACAAGGAAAGGCACATAGAGGAAGTCAAGTAAACACCTTGAAGTCACGGATTTGAATTGAAAATATAAACTCAGCTGGGTGCGGTGGCTCACGCCTGTAATCCCAGCACTTGGGGAGGCTGAGGCAGGCAGATCATCAGAGGTCAGGCGCTCGAGACGAGCCTGACCAACATAGAGAAACCGCGTCTCTACCAAAAATAAAAAATTAGGCGTGGTGCCACATGCCTGTAATCCCAGCTACTCGGGAGGCTGAGGCAGAGGATCACTTGAACATGGGAGGCGGAGGTTGCGGTGAGCCAAGATTGCACCATTGCACTCCAGCCTGGGCAAAAAGAACAAAACTCCATCAAGATAGAAAGAAAGAAAGCAAGAGAGCAAGAAAGACAGACAAGAAAGACAAACAGAAAGACAGAAAGAAAGAAAGAGGAAAATACGAACTCATCTGTGTGTGTGTGTGCGTGTGTATATACCACTCCGGCTCTGACCACCACAAAGGCAGGGAAATAGTGATCTCTGCACAGCAGCAATGCATCCCTAGAGCCCAGACTACGGCTTTCAAATAACATTTCTCACCAGAAGAAACCGAGCCTTCTTGGAAAAATGGCTCATTCCAGATCTGAGAAAAGAAATATGCAAGATGAGCCTGGAACACCCTGTTAGACCAGACGTAAGGACGCCATCAAAGTCAGGATTCTATCTAAAGGACTTGGGGGCCAACGTGAAGAGGCTTCCGGCCAAAGATGGAAAAAAGCTGACCAACAGCAAGGGTAACAACTTCACTGGGTTGAAAGGGAAATATTTTTAAATTCATGATTTCATATTACTACGCCTTTTTTTTTTTTTTTTTTTTTTGAGACAGAATTTCACTCCTGTTGCCAGGGCTGGAGTGCAATTACGTGTTCTCAGTTCACTGCAACTTCCACTTCCCGGGTTCAAGCAATTCTCCTGCCTCAGCCTCCTGAGTATCTTGGATTACAGACGTGCACCACCACGCCCAGCTAATTTTTGTATAGTTTTAGTAGAGACAGGGCTTCACCATATTGGTCAGGCTGGTCTCGAACTCCTGACCTCATGATCCGCCCGCCTCGGCCTCCCAAAGTGCTAGAATTACAGGCGTGAGCCACCGCGCCCAGTGGCCTTTAATTTTTTTTAATAGTAATAAAAAGAAAAAAACAAGCATTGATTCTGCCTCCCTATACAAATCGTATCACTGAAAAACCAAATCATAAGCAATTGAATGTTTCTCTGTATAAAAGTATTACAACCAAAGAACAGTCATCATTTTGCAATCCCTGATGAATTAAGAATCTAGTAACAGTGGCGGCTGTTACCATCAGAAAAACAAAAACATACACTACCTGCCTCATTAATGAAGAACTCAATACCATCTATCTGGGAGGCCCCCCTACCAAAAAAACAAAAATGTATAATCTAATTAAGCTTCTAGAATCCTAACATTTCCTAAGTTATAAGAAATACAGAGGCCAGAAGAACATGCTAAATTACACGATAGAAATGCAAACAGCAAAATCAAAATCAAGACTAGGAAACTCGGCCGGGCATGGTGGCTCACATTTGTAATCCCAGCACTTTGGGAGGGCGAGGTGGGTGGATCACCTGAGGTCAATCATCAGAGGTCAGGAGTTCGAGACCAGCCTGCCCAACATGGTAAAACCCTGTCTACTAAAAATACAAAAATTAGCCAGGTGTGGTGGCACATACCTGTAATCCCAGCTACGAGAGGGGCTGAGAGGGGAGAATTGCTTGAACCCGAGAGGCGGAGGTTGCAGTAAGCAGAGATGGCATTGCTGCACTCCAGCCTGGGTGACAGAGGAAGACTAAGTCTCAAAAGAAAAAAGACTACTAAACTTTACAGACAAATGATCCATTCATTCATTCATTCAATCAATCAATCAATCAGCCAATCAATCAATCATATGGAGGTGCAGGCAGACCACTGGGGAATGCACAACTAAAGGTGATTTTAAAACTTAATAACAAAAACACAGGCAAAACTCAACCAGAGTGTTAAGGAAGACATATTTGGGTAGTAAAACCCTAACAGGTGAGTGATTTATCCTAGAAGTGAGGATAACAGCTGGAGCTAAGGGGCCCACAAGGACTACGCTCAGGGGAGGCGTATGGAGGCCAGGGGGGCTGGCAGGCGGGGACTCCTGATTGGGGGTTGTTACAATGGTGTCCACTGTATAAGTAATTAAGGCCTGGTTTATTTTATGGGATTTTCTATGTTAGTTTTATATTTAATTAAAAGGGTCTTTTCAGGCAAAATTCAAACAAATTGGGAAAAAGCTAAATTATTTCTTTCACAGCAATAGAAGACCAATCAACTTAATAAAAAATGAGCAGAAGAAAATGAAAATGAATTCACAGAAAAAGAAATTATGAAGATATTCAATCTCTTATTTATTTATTTATTTATTTATTTTGAGATGGAGTCTCACTCTGTCGCTCAGGCTGGATGGAGTGCAGTGGTGCAGTCTCGGCTCACTGCAACCTCCACCTCCCGAGTTCAAGTGATTGTCCTGCCTCAGCCTCCTGAGTAGCTGGGATTACAGGCATGCACCACCACAACCAGCTAATTTTTGTATTTTTAGTAGAGGCAAGGTTTTGCCATGTCAGCCAGGCTGGTCTCGAACTCCTGACCTCATGATCCACCTGCCTCGGCCTCCCGAAGTGCTGAGATTACAGGCATGAGCCACCGTTCCTGGCCGTCTTGGGTAATTTTTAAAACAAATTTAAACAAGACACTATTTTTCACCAATCAGATTTCCAAAATCACAAAGTATGATACGCTTAGTCAGAAGATACCGGAAAACATGGTTGCTGCACTTTTGGTGGGGGTGTAAATGGGTACAACCTCTTTGAAGAGCAACAGCATTCGAAATGCTAAAGGGCCAGAGCCCTTAACCTGCCCCTACACCACACAGCACTCAGCCAGCACACACATCCACGTATGTCTGCAAAGACCTACATACACAACCACACACACAAAACCCAACACAAAACGACTTAAAGCGTTGTTTTTAGCAGCAAAAGAATGGACGTCGGCATTGCACAGCTACGGATGGAATACCACGCGGCTTCAGGAGCCAAGAAGAGCCCCTGAGAAACAGCTCCCAAACTGCAGAATCCCGTGCCTATCAACGGGGCAGGGCGGTGCAGATGACATGTTTCATTTTTAAGAAACGTGTGAAATATGCCCAGAATATTTCCAGGTTAAGATATAAAAGACCGACAACATCCCTGAGGCATGGGTGAAAAGGAAATTATTTTTTACTTTTCATCCTTTAATAATATTTTCATCATCTGCATTTATCACCTTTTCAAAAATAATAAGTATACTTTTTTTATTTTTTATTTTTTTTATTTTTTATTTTTTTTTATTTTTTATTTTTTTGAAAGAAAGGAAAAGAGAGGAAAGAAAGAAAAAAAAAGAATGTACGAGAGAAAAAAAGAGGAAGAAAAAGAGGGAGAGAGAACAGGATTCTTGTTCTACTGCCCAGGCTAGAATGCAGTCTAAAAATGGGTATTAAAAACCTCTATTATGCCAATAATTGTG
>CAUYLG010070450.1:0-10094 GCA_963573385.1 Cacajao melanocephalus
CAATGGTAGCTTGATGGGGATAGGGTTGAATCTGTAAATTACTTTGGGCAGTGTGGCCATTTTCATGATATTGATTCTTCCTAACCATGAGCATAGAATGTTTTTCCATCTGTTTGTGTCCTCTCTTATTTCCTTGAGCAGCAGTTTGTAGTTATCCTTGGAGAGGTCCTTAATATTCCTTGTTAGTTGTATTCCTAGGTATTTTATTCTCTTAGTAGCAATTGTGAATGGGAGTTCACTTATGATTTGGCTGTCTGTCTATTATTGGTATACAGGAATGCTTGTGATTTTTACACATTGATTTTCTATCCTGAGACTTTGCTGAAGTTGCTTATCATCTTAAGGAGATTTTGCACTGAGATGATGGGGTTTTCTAAACATACAATCATGTCATCTGCAAACAGGGACAATTTGATGTCCTCTCTTCCTATTCAAATACCCTTTATTTCTCCCTCTTGCCTGATGGCCCTAGCTGGAACTTCCAATACTATGTTGAATAGAAGTGGTGAGAGAGGACATCCTTGTCTTGTGCCAGTAGGATCGCTCCTGTATAGGGTGTCTGACAACACCTATTTGCATCAGTTTTCTTGCTTATAAAATGGGAACAGTGTTACCTTTGAGGGCTGCCTAAGTTGTTGAATAATCAGTAATTTGACTCTGGATTCCTAGAAATGTCATTTCTACCTTCCTCCTTTCTTCAAGTTAAAGTCACACCACATAGGCACCAGAGCTGAAGCTCTGGGCAGCACAAGTGCGGAGCTCCTCACAGTTGCCCCACTGTTGTCCCAGCCACAGACTCCAGAAGATTTTCAATTTACATTGTTGAAGAAAGTAGTGATTCCATGTGAGGAATCACTATATATGGCAGCAAAAGCCTTATTAAATGTATTTTTTAAATAATTGGATTTGAAAGTTAAAATTACTTCTTGATACATGTGCTGCAGAATAGATATTGTGGTAGCAGGCATGACAAACAAGTTAATCTCATTGAACATCCCCACCAGAGTTTTTGGGGGACCAGGTGCATTGTCAAGAAGCAGTAATATTTTGAAAGAAATCTTTTTCTCTGAGCAGTAGGTCTCAGTGGTGGGATTAAAATATTCAGTAAATCATGCTGTAAATAGACATGCTGGCATCCAAGCTTTGTTGTTTCCTTTATAGCAAGCACACAGGCAGAGCAGATTTAGCATAATTGTTAAGGGCCCTGGGATATTCAAAATGGTAAGTGAGCATTGGGTTCAACTTAAAGTCACCAGCTGCATTACCCCCTAATAAAGCCTGTCCTTTGAAGCTTTGAAGCCACACATTGACTTCTTTTCTCAAGCTATGAAAGTCCTAGATGGCACTTTGTTCCAACAGAAGGCTTTGCCTACATTGAAAAATCTTGTGTAGTGTAGCCCACCTTCAAAAGTTATCTTAGCTAGATCTTCTGAATAATTTGCTATAGCTTTTACAGCAGTCCTTGGTATTTCACCTTGCACTTTTATATTGGTACATAATGGGTGCATATTTTGGGGCACATGTGATAATTTGATATATTCATATAATATGTAAAGATCAAATCAGAATAATTGTGATATCCCTCACCTTAAATATTTACCTTTTATTAATGTTAGAAAAATTCAAATTATTCTCTTCTGTTTTGAAATGTGCATTAGATTATTGTTAACTGTAGTCTGTTTGATAGATCAGTAGATCTATCAAACACTAGGTCTTATTTCTTTTATTTCTTTTATCTAACTCTGTACTTGTACCCATTAATCAACCTCTCTTCGCCACCTCCTCTACCCTACCCTTCCTGGCCTCTGGTAACCATCAATCTACTCTCCGTCTTCATAAAATGCACCTTATTTTTTTTTAAGCTCCCACGTATATGTGAGAACATGCTATATTTGTCTTTCTGAACCTTGCACTTTTGTGTTATGGCTGGTTTGATGTTTTACCCAGACCGCTGAAACTTTTTCCATATAGCCATAAATCTGTTTCACTTTCTTATCATTCATGTCTTCACTAGGGTAACACTTTTAATTTCCTTCAACATCTTTTCCTTGGCATTCACAGCTTGGCTGTTTGTCACAAGAAACCTAGCTTTGGGCCTATCTCAGCTTTTGACATGCTTTCTTCACTAAGCTTATCATTTCTAGTTCTTTGTTTAAAATGAGAATTTTCTTTTCACTTGAACAGCTCAGAGGCCATTGTAGGGTCATCAATTGGCCTGATTTCAATACTGTTGCCTCCTAAGAGGGGGAACAAAATGGGAGAACAGCTGATTTCATAGCCTATGGTTTTCCAGCCTCTTATCCAGACCCAGATTGCTGGTTAAAGTGAAAACAACAGTTCTGATTAAATTTTGATATTTATTAGTTTTCCTTAAGAAGTCCCCAGATCCTTCCTTCATAAGGGTCTTTGTGTACATGTATTCATAGGAAAGAGAAAGGAGAAAGAAAAGGAAGAGAAGAGAAGACAAGGGTTATGGAAGACAGGAAAGGGAAAAATGAGCAGAATTGAGGACTGCTGAGAAAATAATCTAAGCACAGCCATTGCACGTCTTACAAAACTATTTGTATTTTATTTCTATCTTTTGCAGAAATGTCCTCAAGATAATTCAGAATGTTCCTTCAGGTGTTACTAATGTTAGCTCACACTAAAATAAAAAGTAGTTTTAAAAATCACAGAGAACAAAAGGTATTAAAATGTCAAACTAT
The DNA here is from genome assembly GCA_963573385.1 of Cacajao melanocephalus. Lineage (NCBI taxonomy): Eukaryota > Metazoa > Chordata > Mammalia > Primates > Pitheciidae > Cacajao > Cacajao melanocephalus. The sequence continues at coordinate 2,706 of CAUYLG010070450.1, forward strand.
TTAAGAAATCCAAACAATAAGTCTTTTATTTTCCTCTATGCACCCACTTGTATTTACCCAGCAAGTAAAATCTAGTTAATTTCAAAGCTAAAATTTTCTACACAAGATTATCTTATCTTCATCTTCCAGTCAATAGCCCTCAGAAGTGCATGCTGGTTTTTCACCTTAAACTTGAGGAAAAGTCGAAGGTTATGTTAACTGTACCAAGTTGACATTATCCATATTGTACACTTGGGGAACTGAATGTTTTCAAACTGTTACTCATTGTTCTCCTTTCAGCAGTTTTTGCACATAAGGCAAAAGCTTATAATGCTTTACATTTAGTGATCTTATTGCCATCCTGAGTTACGCATTATAATAGAAAGTTCACAGGACTGTATTCTAGTTGCAGTCCTGCTACTAACCAGCTATATGTGCTTTATGGACAAATCACCCACCTCTCTGTCTCCATGTCACCCTTTGAAACAAGAGGTTTCAGCTAGATGAGTCTAAAGGTACTTTAATTTCTGTCCTAAAATATTTTATAGGACAATATCATTAAAATTAAATCTGATTTTTCAAGGTGAAATTGCTAAACTGAAAAACATGCAGGGAGACCCAAGCCCTATTTTTCTGAGTGGTAGAAAGCTTCATTTCAAGGGATTGTGTGGGTGCTCCTTGCACATAGCAAAACAAAAGCATGAGAGTTGAGACATGATTAAATAAATTGTTATCTTCTCTATGAAGCACATGTGCTCTCTGCTTCTTGATCTTGGAGGTGGAATCATTATCTAGTAAGCATTAAGAGTCCTTTTTTTTTTTCCTTTTTAACCTTTTCAGTGGCCCTCTGGTGAATAATAGAGGAAAGCAGTAAGAGAAACAGGGAGGAGAAATAGTTATTTTCAACTTAATCTTTAAGTAAATGTTTATACCTTTATGATCTACCTCCATCCGCAGAATGTTACTTGTAATATATGGTGTTTCCTATTTCCTATGCTCTTTGAATGTGGGAGATAATCTAGTTGATCCTGGTACCCAAAAGCAAGCAATAAACTTGAGACAAGAGTGGAAATTTCCTTTCATGTATAGAACTGACACCTGTAATCCCAACATTTTGGGAAGCTGAAGTGGGTGGATCACTTAAGATCAGGAGTTCAACACCAGTCTTGCCAATATGGCAAAACCCCGTCCCTACTAAAAACACAAAAATTAGCTGGGCATGGTGGCACACACCTGTAATCCCAGCTATTTGGAAGGCTGAGGCAGGAGAATCATTTGAACTGGGAAGCAGAGGTTGCAGTGAGCCGAGATCACACCACTGTACTCCAGCTTGGGCGACAGAGTGAGACTTAGTCTTAAAGAAAAAAAAAAAGTTCTTGTTCTTGGGTCATTACATAGGCTGGAATGTGAGGGAGTGAAAGCAGACTTCATGTTCATGGGCACTTCAAATGATCCATGCCTTCTACTCACAGAGCCAGGAAGTAATAAACATTAACCTTGATGTCTGAGCTAAAACCAAGATAGAGTTGACCAAGGTGATCAAAGCTATGGGTTAGATTTTCTGTAGCTGGGTACAAAGGTGTTTCCAGTGCCCTGAGGCTAAGTGGTCTATGGTTAATCACAGAATCACTTATTAGAATCAACTCCAAATCTCAATTAAGAGATAAGAACATTTACATACCAAGAGGCTGAGACAAGTGCCCCAGCAGTTGATAAGAGTTTGATTCTTGGCTCAGTAATTTTTGTCTTGAGTTCTGTCTACTATCATTCTCTGACCAAAATCTTGGTGAGTTACTAATTTCATAATGACAAGTTGTATTTTACCCCATGTTTCATGGTGTAAATTAAAATCAAATATCAGTGGATACATTTAAAAATTTATTTGGTCATCAATATAAGATACAAGTGGTAAATGATCTTGACAAACAGCTCTATATGACTTTCCCAAATTAGTCTCCTAAAGAACCTGAAGACTAGCAGATGGGGTTTGTGTTCCTGCTTATTGTTTGATGTTCATGTTATGTTATCCTCTTTCATCTTTTAAAAATCAAATGACTGAAGGATTAATAGTAGGTTCTCTTCTCATTGTAAACTTTATAAGATATTGCAACTATTCTTATGGCTTCAGGTGCTATTTTTATATTGATGACTTCAAAATTTATTTCTTCTGCTCAATCCTCATCCTTTAGTGCCAGGTCTATAGCTTGAATTTCCTTCTCAATGACTCAGATTGAATGATTCACATGTGTTTCAAACTAAACACACCCCATCTAAACCTATCATCTTACCTTTCAGTCATGACCCCTTCAGGGCACCAGTCTCTATAAATGGCACATCACCAATGTGCCCAAGACACAAACTGATCGTTATCCTTGTCTTGGCCACCTCATGAATCTTTGTAGCCAATTAATCATTAATTTCAATTGATTCTGTCTGCTAAATGTGTTTTAAACCTGCCATCTTTCTTAAATATCATCACCCTTTTCCAGTTCACTATCATATTTCACCAGGAATCCTGGAATAACCCCATAAGTTTCCCAGAGGCAGTCTTGCCCCTCTGATCAATTCTCCACACTGCCATTAGAATGAGGTTTATAGAAAGTAAATATAATTTGTCAATCCTTTCTCTGATTAATACAACTCAATGGCTTCTTTTGTGCTTAAACTCTAAATTCTAAACATGACCCATAAGGTCCTATGTGATATAGTTTCTGTCATTCTAAGTAGTCTCACCTTTGGCACTACCTTGAAAATTAGAGCTTCATTCACATTATCCTTCTTTCAGTCTTTGAAATTATCATTTTCATGCCACTATAGGGGCTTCATAGATGCCATTTCCTCTACCTGAATTATTTGCCTCCATCAAACTGACTTTGCCAAAATCTTGCTTCAAGATGTGTCAAATATTTCTTATTCATTCTGCTCATCCAATGTGAATGTGATCTGTTCAAAGTCAGCATTTCCTTAATTGCCAAACTAGTTTATGAATCATCATTATACTATTTTATAATACAATACACTTCTCTTTAGTGGCACGTAACACTGTGCAAAGCTGTGCTTAAATAAATACAGATGTTTGAAGTTATGGCTAAAGTCAGAATTTTTATTTTGCATCATGTACAAATGGTTGTCTTGTTGACTAAATACCATGAATGTAGAAATATAGAGAGGGACTGCAAGGAAGAAAATTAAAGCGAATTTCTTCTGAGAAGGAAGAAAAAGAAGGAGAAAGGAATATGTGGCTACTAGTAAAGGAGGTAGAAAGTTTATAGAAAAAGGGATATACCTAAAAGAAGAGTTTTAAAACTTTCAGATTGCTATGGAATGTAAACAGTCTTCTCAGGCTCTTTACAAATTTTAGTTCATTTTCTGCTTTCATATTACTACTTTCAGAGTTGGAAGGTTGTTGGTTTCATAAGAAGATTGCAGAAGCCAGGCACAGTGGCTCATGCCTGTAATCCCAACACTTTTGGAGGCTGAGGCAGGAGGATACCTTGAGTCCAGGAGTTTGAGATAAGCCTGGGCAAGATGGTGAGACCCCTTTCTCTATAAAATACCTAATAAAGTCGGCTTCTAGTATCCAGTTATACAGTCCAACCACTGTTAGTTTTCTGCCTTTGATCTGAGTCTCTGCCTTTGACCTGTGTCTATGTGACCCCCTCTGACACATCTTTCTTATAGTTGCCAAAGCAATTTATTAACAGGGTAAATAGTTTATCGTCATTCCACTCATCTCACACAACTCTCATCCTCATTCTTGATTCTTTAGTAATTGGGCCTAACTCCTCAAACTGGTGTCTTCCAAGCTGAAAGTTTTAAGTTCTGTTCCCTGAAATAATTTCCCTACACTCCTCACCCAGCTAGCACCTTCTCATCCTTCAGTTATCATATTTAAATATTACTTTCTCAAATCATTCTCTATGAAAGCAGTTTGAGCTTTTCCTTACTTCTACACTTTAGTTTTATTGTTCATGTATTCATCACATTGCCCTTATAAAAGTATCTGTGTGCCAACTTGTTTAATGTCTGTCATAAGCCACTATACTGTAAACACTGTAAGTACAGGAAACATATCTGTTTTGGCATGATTTACTCGATATAATGTCTAGAAAACAGTAGATTCCTGATGAATTGATCCATTAGTGATAAAACTTGTGTCACTTGGAGTGCTTATTTACATAAATCCCAGGCCCCATCCCAGGAAATTATGATTCAGCAGGCCTGAAGCTGAGTGAAGGAATCTACAATTTTAACTAGCACTTTTAGGTGATTTAGAGACTGGTGACCCACAGAACATTTTAAGAGAAACAAAGAGTTTGGAGTCTGATACCATAATGAAGGCAAAATAATGAGGTTTTGAGCTAAGGTGGAGGAATTGAATGGAAGAAGTAGCCAGTGAAACAATAGCACCTTTATTTAATTCACTAAGAATTAGGAAAGTTACTGCCTACATATTGTGATGTAATGGGTCTCAGAAATACCCTTCAAATTTATTTCCTGTATCTTTTTTCCTGAATTCTTCATTTTTGCTATCACCTCTTTGGAGGTTTTTTTTTTCTTTTTTATCTGCAGAAGTAAGTCAAAAACCAGTGTATATATCAGATAAAATGCATTCATGTGATTAAACCACAATAGCCATTAATACCCAATAGACCCCAAAACAAAAGGAGAAATTGCCAAAGGCCCAAAGTATATGAATACACGGAGTATGTAAAGGGAGGTAGCATTTGTGCTATGGGAGAGTGAGAGATGCTACAAAACTGGAGAGGATGGGGCTGATTCTCCAGAGGTCACTGTGAATGCTGGGATTAGGGGATAAGGAAAATTGAACAAGAGAAAGAAACTCAAAAGATCAGCTCTGCTTCTTGTATGGTATCCTTGGAACTGCAGCAGAAGGGAAGACATGCAAGAAAAGAGGATTTGGGGGATGGACACAGAGATTCATTCAGGGAATAGATGCTTTCCCTCTTCTCTTTCCCATTTAATATTCTGACATTTGTGTAATAATTTGATGTATAACAGGTAACAAATTGTCAAGTTGGCAATAGATTCACCTTGATAAGAATTGTTTATGAAGCCTTGGATTTAACGACTCAGGTAATTTCGTGGCCACAGTAGGCTTAGATGATAGAGTCCATTTTCCTTCTTGCCATTGTCCATTCCTCACAAGAAAAACCCTCCTTCTCAGTCACGTCATTTTTACTGCAAAACGTCTCCACTTACTGAAGTTGAATTGTTTACTTGCAGCAAAACTTCAGTATAAATGTAATCCCAGATAATTCACCAAAGTTACTGTACTAAATTAGGGCTGATAAAAGAGGAATATCATTTTTAAGGGGCATAGAAAACATGAATAACTTAATTTAAACACTAAATTTAAATATGAATACCGAAAAACTACACACTTTGGGGATTAGACCAATGATTCAGAACTATGGTAATTGCTTTCAAAGTGAAACTGTTTATCAAGTTTAAATCAAGTATTTATAAGAGATGACCAAATGTGAAAAATAATACATAAAAATGTTAAATTACTTTGCATCATTTGAAAGAGGGCATTGGTATAACGAAGAGAGAAGTGACTTGGTAGTCTTCCCTGACTCTATCAGTAACAAGTTTTGTGACATTTCACAACTCTGTCAATCTCCTAGAGCCTTAGTTCCTAGTCTATAATACTTGAGGACCTGAGACAAACAAGATAGTTCTCTTCTATTCTTAATATTTAATTCTAAGTCTTGCAAAAAGAATGCAAAAAGAAGTTGATGCATTGCTTTCCTTTGAAGTACTCACAGCCTAGTTTGGGAGATCACAGAAAGCAAACCACCCCATTTATAATTTTTCTTTGTTCTTAATCACAGTGAATAAATGCATAATCAGTTGTAACTTTTTTTCTGTGTCTGCCTCTCTCACCTAATTCTGAGTGCCACAAAAGCAGAAACTATGATTCACTTAGTCCCAGCGATGTGAGCCTGGAAGCTGGAACACCTTAAATGCTTAGTGAATCTCTATATAAATGAGAAAATTAAAAAAGAAAGGAAGGAAGAAAGAAAGAAAGAAAGAGAGAGAGAAAAAAAAAAGAAAAAGAAAAGAGAAGAAAGTCTCAAAACAAAAAACAAAAAACCAAGAAAGTTGTCATGAAATCCGGGAAAAACTGAGTGTGTTCTTGAACCTGACTCTTAATTGTCTCCATGCTCCTGCTTCTTCTGAGTCCCGCCAATCCCTCTACAATAATGCACACATGTATGCAAGTATACACACTACAAACAAGGAAGTCTGGAAAGCCTTCCATATGCCATGAAGATGAGGGAAAATGTTGGGGGAAGGCTTGGAATCAGCTGAAAGGGGGAAGATGCTGAGGGCACCTGACCAAGAACTCCCAGGTTATGAGGTGGGCAGAAGAGGCTTTCTCCATAGTTCTCTGTATTCCACGGGAGGGAAAATACTCATTAGTCTCCACTTCTGTAGTGTACAAATAAGGTGAAAATAAAGTAAGTAATCAACCAGACTTAGATTCTTTCAGCACCATGTACCCTCTCCTATTCATTCATAAATTTGAAGTGTTAAGGTCTCACATTTGTTATGAAACTTCCTGTTGAGATGTCCAAGAGGAAAAAGATCATTAGAACTGGGGCTGGTGGAAAATTCTGATTAGTCATTTAAAGTTGAATTAAGACCTATGGCCCTCTTCAGAGAACTGGAAAAAACCACCTTAAACTTTATACGGAACTAAAGGAGAGCCCGCATAGCCAAGACAATCTAAGTAAAAAGAACAAAACTGGAGGTATCATGCTACCTGCCTTCAAACTATACTACAAGGCTGCAGTAATCAAAACAGCATGGTACTGGTACCAAAACAGAGATATAGACCAATGGAACAGAACAGAGGCCTCAGAGGCAATGCCACACAACTGCAACCATCTGATTTTTGACAAACCTGACAAAAACAAGCAACAGGGAAAGGATTCCCTGTTTAATAAATGGTATTGGGAAAACTAGCTAGCCATGTGCCAATAACAGAAAGTGGACCCCTTCCTGGTACCTTACATTAAAATTAACTCCAGATGGATTAAAGATTTAAACATAAGACCTAACACCATAAAAACCCTAGAAGAAAACCTAGACAAAACCAATCAGGTCATAGGAATAGGCAAGGACTTCATGACTAAAACACCAAAAGCAATGGCAACAAAAGCCAAAATAGACAAATGGGACCTAATTAAACTCCAGAGCTTCTGCACAGCAAAATAAACAATCATTAGAGTGAACTGGCAACCAACAGAATGGGCAACCATTTTTGCAATCTACCCATCTGACAAAGGGCTAATATCCAGAATCTACAAAGAACTAAAACAGATTTACAAGAAAAAAACAAACAAACCCATTCAAAAGTGGGTGAAGGATATGAACAGA
>CAUYLG010070451.1:0-133438 GCA_963573385.1 Cacajao melanocephalus
TAATGTAGAATGCAGTATAGGCAAGGGAAATCCAGGCAGAGCCCTGCAGATTCCCTGAGTTGAGGAGATAGAACTGAGACTCTGTGAAGACAAAGACAGCTAGAATTTACAGGAGATAGTACTGGAGAGGTGGGAGCTGCAACAAATGGACAAAAAGAAACAAAATTAACAGTGCAGACAAAGCCATGGATGCATGGTGGCATCATAAATTGGATGGAAAATGATAGATTGTTCACCACAGTGTGTTTGCAACATTATAGCATTGACTCACTCTCACCAACCATACAGTTGGATCTTTGTTTCCCATTATGTACAAAGTTGAACCTAAGATGGATTAAAGACCCAGAGGTGAATGTGGAACAATATACCAAATAGAATTTATTATGAATATTGGTAACAAACCGTAGTAGTGTTTATGGTACCCGTGAATTTCATTAATAGAAATTATACATGTTTTCATGCCATACTAAATTGTCGTAGATATCTCATTAATACTTTGGGATTATGGTAGTTATTGGATCTACCGACTTGTCTTCTCGCTGAATGCTTTAATAAAGTAGTACATGCATTGCTGTGTCACAAATAAAAATATTTTAATGACAGTCTTTCAATACATTGGTTTTCTTAGTAATTACAGGTATTTTATTTTGTTGTTTAAGGACAATGTTTTGAATAGTCCATAGGCTCTATCAGACTGTCAAAGGGGTCCATGGTACTAAAACAATGTTCAGAAATTCTGAGAAAAAGGAAGTGATTTGTAGGTCAGATGCTAACAAAAGGTCAAGTGAGATGAGGACTGCAGAGGAGACATCAGGTTTGGCTGCCATTACATTAATTATCTTAGAGAGTTCCTATTTTAGGGGTGAAGGTGGAGGCAGAAGCTGGGTTAGAGTGAGCTGAGAGGTGAATCCAGTAGAGAGCATGCAAATAAGGAAGTCAACTATTTCTTTGGCAGTAAAGGAAAAGAACTGGTAGACAAAGGGAGTAACAGGATCAAGAAGAAAATGAAGAAGAAAATGAATGTACTTTTAAGTGGAAGGCAGGAATCTGGTGGAAAGGGAGGGGCTGAGAGGAGAGGAGAGAAGATAAAGGAGGACGTGAGGTCTCAGACAATACAGGATGCCAGGAAATGGAGAACTTGGAGGGATTTGTCTCAGACCAGGGTTGATGGGCACGACGGGCTCAAATCTAGATAAATTAGGGGAAAAAGGAAAAGGATATGAAGGACTTTCAACTTTTGCTGGCTTTTCCCCCACCCCGACCCCTATCTCCCAATAATGTTGAGGGCAGGAATGATTTATTGACTTTGTGCTTAAGAGTATAAAAGTACAAAAAAGCTGGTGTGGAGTATGGTAAAGTTGCTGAGTGGGGATGAGGAAAGGACTGCAGAGCAGGTCTAAGGGATCTAGTGGTCAAAAACCACTCCGTTGTAATAAAGCCGACACACCCAAAGTGAGAAAAGACGTAAACACCTAAGAGCAACTGTGAGTTGAACTCAGGAGGGCAGTTAAAAGAGACTGACCTGGAAGCTTTTGTGTGTGTGTGTGTGTGTGTGTGTGCACGCGTGCGCGTGTGTGTAAGCTGTACAATTCATTTCGTGTGAAGGTGAAAGTAAGGTGCTTAATCAATGGCAACATTCTTTTTCTATATCATGTTTAAAAATTTTCATTTAGGCCAAATGTGGTGGCTCACGCCTGTAATCCCAGCACTTTGGGAGGCTGGGACAGGCAGATTACCTGAGGTTGGGAGTTCGAGTCCAGGCTGACCAATATGGAGAAACACCATCACTACTAAAAATACAAAATTAGCCGGGTGTGGTGGCACATGCCTGTAATCGCAGGTACTCGGGAGGCTAAAGCAGGAGAATCACTTAAACCCGGGGGGTAGAGGTTGGAGTGAGCCGAGATTTCACCATTGCACTCCAGGCCCGAGGACAAAGCAAGATTGTCTCAAAAAAAAAAAAGTTTTTATTAAAAAAAAATTCTTGAGGATGCTTATGTTTTATGCCCTCCTTTTTTCAGTTCTCTGTTCTTTCGGTTCTCAGCTATGTAGAATGTTCAAGAGAACCTAGAGAAGGTGGCTGAAGCTTGTATACCTCATTTTTTTCTGCAAGGGAACAGCATAATCACTAACATACAGCATAATCTCCTAATTTTATGCCTTATTTAGCAGATAAATAGTTTTTTTCTTACTTGGAAGTGCTCCTATTTATTTGTCTTTGGATTAAAGTAATAAAACACAAAAATCTCAGGAATAACTAGAGTTTTAATTTTGGAAAATAAATTCACCACTGACATCCATGAGTTAAAAACAATTTACTTGTTACTATACAGATAAAAAATTCTGAAAAATTGTGATAAAATTTACGTTCCATTCTAATCTATTTGTTTATGCAATAGAGAAAACAAAACACGTTAAAATCTTTTGCTTAATTTATTGATTTTGTTATTTGGGTTTTTGTATTTTAAATGCAAAATGGAAAATATAAAAATTGGCCAGTTGCAGTGACTCACTTTGGGAGGCTGAGGTGGGTGGATCACGAGGTCAGGCATTCGAGACCAGCCTGGCCAACATAGCGAAACCCCGTCTCTACTAAATATACAAAAAATTAGCCAGGCGTGGTAGTAGGTGCCTGTAATCCCAGCTACTCGGGAGGCTGAGGCAGGAGAATCACTTGGACCTGGGAGGCAGAGGTTTCAGTGAGCTGAGATGGCACCATTGCACTCCAGCCTGGGCAACAGTGCAAGACTCCATCTCAAAAAAAAAATTAATTTAATTTAAAAAATTAATTGAAATGGAAAAAAGAAGAATGCAGGAAACTGGAGCCAACCATCTATTTCACATAGGCTTTGTACAAAAGAAAGTGAAGATTAAGATCCTGCTGGAGGTGCTAAAGAAATGAGACCAGTTTTTTAGCAGCTGTAAGAACACTTTCACTTCAGACAAGAAAGAGTCCCTTCACAATGGTCACCTGGGAAAGGTAAGCACCTGCTATGATGATGTTATCTTTACTCACGTTGTTTCTAAGACACTTGTTTTAGAATTTCTTCTGGATCCTGTTGCATTTTTTTTGTAATATTTTCAGTAATGGAAAAATATTCCTCTGTGGGGGATGAGCTTGATTTTTAGAAATAGCAAAAGTCCTTCAGAAATAGGTCCGTTGAAACAGCAAACAAGCTATTCCTGGTCAAAGATAGGAAGCATGACCACAGTGCAATGAGACTAATTTTCTCACGTTGGGGGAAAAAAAACCCCAAAACTGCCTGCAATGGTTATGTTGGTTATGTATGTAAGACAGATTAGAAAGGCAGGTAGAATTCAAATTACAGAGGTTTGCATTGCAAAGCAAATGACTTTGAATGTAATTTTAAATGCAATGGGAGATTAATTAAATGTTTTTGGGCAGTGGAATTACTTGTATAATAAAAATCAAAATAGGGGAAGTGAATAAGGTGTGAAAAACCAAATCATATGTCCTTCTGAGATCTAGGACATTATGATTTTCTTATAATTTACTGACATAATAACTCTTCTCAGGAAAAGGAAACGATTTGATATGATTTGTTAGTAAACTGCTATTCTATCCTTTTAGGGTAAAAATAATTTCCCTTGATGGAGAGGACAGAAGTGGGAGAGGGAAAAAGAAGAAGGATTAACTGTTGATCCCAGTGTGATCGTGGGTCATTAATTGATTAAATCACCAATTAAATTATTCAGTGATTTATACTTTAAAAATTCTTCTAAAATGGTGCACAACACCTTTTAAAGGGGGTTACATATTATATCTTATCTGTATCTTGGTGTATCTTCTATAATGCCTAAAATTTCGAAATAATGTTTTATTAGTGATTAGCTGAGTGTCTTTTACCCTGATTTTTTTTCTCTCTGAGGGCATCAACATTCACTTGTCAAATTAGAAACTTCTAAGTTATTCTAAACACTTTACTTTTCTATGCCATCCACATTAAATATATAATAAGGTCCTATTTTGCCACAATATCACTCCCTTTATTTTAGGTCATAATAAATTGCCTATAAACTATAGCAGCTTTCTAATTGATCTTTTAAAATACCATCTCAATACCCTTTGATATTTATTGGTTAATTCATTTAATCATGCATAAAATTAACAAATGGCTTCTATACCAGGTACTGTGTTGGGTTTTGGGTATACCATAATAAAGAAAGTAGACAGCATCCCTGCTTTCACAGATTTATAATTTAGTGGGAAGATGAGTATAAACTTACATATGATTATAAAATGTAATAAATGCTAGGAAAAGACAGGGATGAGGGGGAATGCCCTGTAGCCATATTAATCTTTCTAAAGATAAATCTCACTGTGCTTAAAATCTTACATTTATTTCCAGTTGCCTGCAGGATTAAATCTAGACTATGTAAAATTGCTCACAAGTAACCATATGTTTGAACCCTAATATGTAGCACAATATTAAACTCATAGAGGCTCAATGAATATTAGTGGAATGAATGAATGATAAAACTTAAAAATGGTTTAAAGGCAATTCTGCACTTACTTGCATTAATAAAATTTGTTAGTTTTGAAACAGATTGCCAATGCTTTATGAAAGGGAAAAGAATGTTTCCATCAATGTTTGAGTCCAGATTGCTTTTATAACTATGTTTTTTATTATTGAAAACACTGCTAGAATTTTAATGGAAATATCAGAATGTCCTATTACTATAAAGTGTAAAGCATTGCTTTTTTTGTGTGGCAGGAGAAGTCTGTAGTAAGGGTAGTGAAAAACAGATTGACATTTGGTCATTATTTCTTATCAAGGGTGTTTTACTTGTAATGCTATTTGACAGCTATATTCTGGGTCTGACAGCATTGAACCAGCTTAATTCCCACTGAACTGCTCTAAATAGGCAGTATTGCAATCAGTTTAACAACCCCTGGAGGCAATAAAATCTCTCCTTTGAACGAATACTCAAGGGGAAGAAATCTAAGATTTATAAAGGGCAGCAAGTATTCAAGAAAGGGGCAAAGTTTATGTGTGAGCCTATAATTGATGTTTCCTTTGTTGGAAAAGAAAGCTTGAGGATGCTTTAAGAATTAATCTTTAACAAGTTCTAATCTGCACTAACAAGTGTGTTCAAGATGAGTGAAAGAGATATGTGATTCTGAGAGCTAAGTTGCTTCCAGCCAACTAAGAAAATTTGGAGGGGTCATAAAAGTATGAGAAAGAAACTTTAAAATTAAACTGGACGGCTTTAGCTGTATCTCATTGAGATCTATGCCAGAGGGTCGCTGTTGCTATAGACTGTGTTGATTATGCTTTACGATTGGCTTATGGTTTGTACTTGCCTAATATGTATGGACCTCTATGAAGAAATTTTCAGACAAATATAAAATCATCCTTATTCTAAATGAGCTTGGCTGTTCTTCTGTTAGTGGCAATTAGTTAAACAGTTTAAGCAGGGTTTAAATTAAGATAGTCCTAGGTTTAAATCTCTGTTCCCACCACAACTAGCTGTGTATCCTTGGGGGATGTTATGTTATTATTTACAGGTATCTCATCTGTAAAATGGGGATGATAGTTATTATGGATTGGGGAGATTCAGAAATATGTAGCTCAGGAGAAGCGCTTAATTCAATGTGGGTCAAAGAGTAATAGCTGATTTAAATGAGGTCTTACTATGTGCTAAGCATCTATGCTAAGGGCTTTAAACTGCTTGATCCTCAGAGTAACCCTACAATGTAGGTACAACAGTATAGTACAAACAATGCATTGAGGCTGGGGGATATTAGGAGAAATAGGTCAAAATACATAACCAACCTGTTATTTTTCAAACTCCTGGGCTCAAGTGATCCTCCTACCTTAGCCTCCCATAGTGCTGAGATTATAGGCATGAAGCCACCATGCCAGGTACTTGTTACTTATGTCCCTGGGACTTAACTGCTAGGGAAGTAACTCTGCTTTTGTAAGTGGACCTCATGAAGCTTGGTGCTAAAACTTTGGGAATCTTCAGCACATCTGGGTGTTCAGGTCCCCTAGGGTGGTAGTGGGGCAGGCACCTCCATCAAATCTCCAGTGACAGCTATTGTCATTTCTCCATTTTAATGTTCATGTAGTATGTATGTACATACACATATACACATACATTTCTGTGTGTGTATGGGCTTATTACTGATTCCTACAGCCCTGGTTCTTTAGCTCACCACTTGCACTCATGCTGCTGGCTGCAACTTCTGTAACACTAGCAGAACCAGGCAAGAGGATAAACTTTCCATACTTTCCTTACATATACTGCTCCTTCTGACTAGGACTGTCATCCTTAACCATCTATTTAATTTATGAAATTCCATTCATGTTTCAGGTCTCAGGTTAAGTATTATGTCCTCCAGCAAGCCTTCCTTGACTTCCCAAGACTTGAGAAGCCCTTCCTGTGTGCTCCTCTAATGGCAGTGTCTACCCTTTTACATTGTCACTGTAACAGTCGCTTTGTACTGTTTACCAGTACCTCTCTTTCTTTTTCTCTTTCTCTGTTCCTTTCTTCCTTTCTTTTCTTCCTTTCTCTCTCTCTTTCTCTTTTCTCCTTCCTTCCTTCCTTCCTTCCTTCCTTCCCTCTCTCTCTCTCTCTTTCTTTCTTTCTTTCTTTCTGACAGGGTCTGACTCTGTCACCCAGGCTGCAGTGCAGTGGCATGATCTCGGCTCACTGCAACCTTGGCCTCCTGGGCTCAAACCATCCTCCCACCTCAGCCTCCAAAGCAGCTGGGACTACAGGCATGTAACACCATGCCCAGCTAATTTTTGTATTTTTGGCAGAGACCGGGTTTTGCCATGTTTGCCCAGGCTGCTCTTGAATTCCTGAGCTCAAGCAATCCACTGGCCTCTCAAATTGCTGGGATGACAGGCGTGAGCCACTGCGCCTGGCCCAGTATCTGTTTCTTTACTTCTGAACATATGAGACGATTGCATCTTCACATCTTGAATTTAGGTGTGGCCATGGTTTGATTTGGCTGATAATTTGTGAGCAGAATTGATGTATGTAATTTCTGTGTTCAAGTCCCTCTCTCTCTTCCTCCGCATTGGGAATTCTGAAAGCTTGTGTTGATATGGAGGCATAACGGTGAATTAACGTATGGAGGGCAGCTGGCATGGAGAGTTACTGAAACACACAACAGACTTTGCGTGTGTGAGATACATAGCTTTTCTGCCTTTTAGCCAGTGAGATTTTTGGGATTGTTGGTTACTGCACCATATCTTGATGGATATAGTCACTGCTGGGCCATTGGCTTACTTCCTTATCTGTCTATAGGTCTGACTGAAGAGAGCAATCGTCTTGTTCATCATTCTATCCCCAGAGGCTTGTTACGGGACTGTCTGACATATGGAAGGCAACTGATAAATCATTCATGCAATGAAATAATGATTCTGTATCAAGGAAGGATCTATCTGAAGATTTAATTTCCACAGTAGTAGAACCCTTAGCATGGCTCTGATGTGAGACGAAGTGATAAAGAAATATTATTTGAGGTGAAAAATAATGATAATGGTTCCATATCTAAACTTTAGAAAATAATTTCTTTAGAAAAAAGAAAACGTTTTATGATCGAAAGATAATTATATATAGACAAGAAATAAAATGCATACTTATCTTTTATTTGTGGATAAATAACAACAGTGAAATATTCCAGGAACTGGAGAAAAAGGTCTGTAATATGAAGTCACATGAAAACTATTGCTATTCATTCATTCATTTATTCAACGTTGTATGCTTGCTGACCTTGTGTGTGCTGTGGTGGGTGGGAAGAAGGGCTCACAGTTAAGTAGAAATAAACAGAGACCAGGCTAATTAGAATACAGTGGAATAAGGGCAATAACAGAAATAGTTTTGGGAAAGAGCATAGACAAAGGCTATATTACTTCTGAGTTGGAAAATGATGAATTCACAGAAGGGACTTTTTATGTGGGCCCCTCCACTCTATAAACTTGCCTTTTATTTCCAGTGACCATCACTTGTATTTATCTTCAGCGACTACCATGGCTGTGTTCCGGGCTTTCTCATCATCCAGACTGTACCAACTCTCACACAATAAAATCTGTGACCCTAAGCTCTGATTAAACCCACTGGTCTTCCCAGTTTGCTTATTCAGTTATGGCCAACTACAGCCATTCCATGGAACTTACCAAGACTTTCCCTCTCAGACCCCTGCTATTTACGCTTTTCTCTCCTCCTGGCACAGACCTCCATAAACCAGGACTTTGGCCACTCTCTTGCTGTTGTCTTTAATTTCTTTACTCCTTTATTATCTTTTATTGGTTTTATCTGGAAAATCCCACCTTAGATCAACCACCTGTGGCCTTCTCCATGCTCGTTTTTAGACTGCTAGAGAAAAATCACAGGCAGACTGGGGACATCTAAAAACCATCATTCCCCTCTTTAAATAGGATCCTAACATCTCAGTCATCCTTTTATGTTTTCCTACTAAATGCTCTTGTCAATCCTCCGTGACGACTATTTCAATATCCTTTTCTTTCCGAATATTCTTTGACTCTGCCACCTTCTACCCACATGTAGAGCAGATAATCTTGCTTGATACTTTTTCGAGAAAATAGAAACCCTCAGATTGGTACTTCTTTAACTTCCTGCACTCAAACCTAAAAAATTACTGGTGGCTATAGTATATCTCCTTCTATCCTGTTAAAACCAGAGTTTGGCTTCTGTCTATCCTAGGCAAATAACTTGGGAATGTGTTAAAATATCAGGTTAGGGGAAGGAGAAAAAAATATGTTTATTCAGTAAGAAAAAGGGCTAAGAAAGAATCCTGAGGAATAGCATTATTAAAGAGATAGATGCAGAAGGAAGAGAACACCACAGGGACTCAGAAGGAGCATTCAGAGGCAGGGGAGGTCAAATCAGAACGTGTGAAGTTAAGGAGGCCAAAGGTAGAATGCATTTCAAGCAAGAGGGAGAATTGACATTTTGAACCTCTAAAACTTTGGACAAAAAAACAAAAACAAAAACATGACAACCAACATATCTTTTGGATTTGATAACAAATAGGCTATCGAGGACTTTGGTAAGAGTACTTCAGTGGAGAGACAGGGATGGCAGACAGACTGGAGTGGTTTGAGAAGTGAACGGCAAGTGTGGACGTGGAGATTCCAGTTGTAGATTTCTGTTTCAAGAAGTTCAGCTCTGGCCTGGCACGGGCTCACTCTTGTAATCCCAGCACTTTGGGAGGCTGAGGTGGGCAGATCATGAGGTCAGGAGTTCAAGACCATACTGACCAACATGGTGGAAACCCTGTCTCTACTAAAAAATAAAAAAATTAGCTGGATGTGGTGGTGCGTGTCTGTAATCCCAGCAATCCCAGCTACTCAGGAGGCTGAACCCCAAGAATCGCTTGAACCCAGTAGGCGGAGGCTGTGGTTAGCCAAGATTACGCCACTGCACTCCAGCCTGGCAACAGAGCGAGACTCCGTCTCAAAAAAAAAAATCAGTGGTAGATATTATTATGATAATCATCATCCTTGTGCTATCAGTCAATACGCTACTATGCAGGCCACATGACAGACTCGGGGTTTCCCATTTCCTGGGGGCAAGTAACGAATGTCATCTTGGAAGTTGCTATTGCTGATTAACTTGTGCAAACTGGTCTGGAGTTCCAGATCCCTCAGGCTCCTTCCTGTATGACTATACTCAAGGGAAGAATCCAGCCTTAGAGAGTGTTGGTGTGGTTCTAAACAGGCCAGACTGGGTAGCATTGGAGCCTGTGGGCGAGTTCCTGCTCGGAATATGGAGATGCAAATTTGAGAGAGAAGTGGAGGAAAATATGTTAGGCTTAGAGGGGAAAACAAAAGTAGTGTTTTCCAGTAAGGAAGTAGATGTAAAACCTAAATGAAGCCAGACAAAATTTAGATAGGTAATAGTAATTGATTGGTTAGTATGTCAGGTACTTATGTACATTGAATTATTTCTTTATAACAACATAGTCAATTGTGATATTATCTCTGTTTTGGATTTGAAGAAACAGGCTTAGAAAGGGTAAGTAATTTGCCCAAAATCTCACAGATTGAATCAAAAGGAGAGCCTATGAGGAGTGTAGGGACAGAACTAGAACTAGAGGTAATAAGCGTGCTTGAACTTGGTGCTCTGGTGAACACCCCTGCGGAAGACTCTGTTGTTTCTGTGGGTTGTACCGATGAGCTTTATGTGCCTGCTCCTGCTCAGGTGATCCCTTAAGGAAGCTGACAAACCTGGCTGCACATCACATTTCCCTGAGAGCTTGTCAATGTACAGATTCCCAGGCCGCACTCGCACAGGAGCTTATGTAGTAGGTCTCAGATAGGTGCACCAAATCCATGTTTTTAACCAACACCCCAGATTCTGAAGCACCTGGTCCCCTGGCTGACATTTAGAAAGTACTCCATTAGAGCCACCCGCAGCTGGAGGCAATATGTGGTCTTTCTGCAGCACTCCCACAAGTTACCAATGGTTGCCCCAGCTAAAGAATCTGTGGATCATCCAGCTCTGGCTGGGGAAGGGGTGAAACTATGCCAAGAAATTCCCTTGGCTTCCCAAATTCCAGGCTTCAGAATAAAACCTGGATTAATAGATGTACACATAGAATGCAATGTAGCAGTCATTCAGGCTGTAAAATGTGTTCTTGTTAAATTGCCTTTATTTTTAGAATGCTGCTGATCTGTTAGGTTAGTTTAAAATCCTGAATATTGGGTTTGAGTTTCTCAGCAATCATTTGTGTTCTACATGAGTAAAGAAGCAATAAGCATTTTGTCTACATCAGTCTAAATCATCCTGAGGGAGCAGTTTACATCATTAGAATGTAATGGAATAAGTTGTTACCAGCAGTTGCCAACAATACTTCTGGTGACAAAAGGTTATACTTAGCAGATATTTTCAGAGTTAAAGTTACTTTTGTGCATGAAGGGAGGCCAGGTATGCTGGCAGAGTCTTTTTGA
Source organism: Cacajao melanocephalus (assembly GCA_963573385.1). Lineage (NCBI taxonomy): Eukaryota > Metazoa > Chordata > Mammalia > Primates > Pitheciidae > Cacajao > Cacajao melanocephalus. Next base: position 10,950 of record CAUYLG010070451.1, read on the forward strand.
TTTCATGTACTTTTTTTGGAATAAATTTTATTATGTATATTTGCGCTTTATAACATGATTTTTGTGGTATGTACACATAGTAAAATAGTTTCTGTAGTGAAGCTGATTAACATATCTATCATCTCACGTAGTTATTTCTTTTTGGTGACAAGAGCAGCTACAATCTATTATAGCTGTTTAAAAAAATCCTGAATACAGTACAATTCTATTAACTTTAGTCCTTGTGCCAGACATTAGATCTATAAACTTGTTCATCCTACATATCTGCTATTTTGTATCTTTTGCCCTACATTTTCTTATCCTCCCCATTCACCAGAATATTGCATGATCTCATTTACATACAGAATATATGTATTTTTTCAGTTTGGCTTATTATTCACTTAGCACAATGTCTTCAAGGCCCATCCATGTTGTGGCAAATGGCAGAATCTCCTTTTTTAAGTCTGTATAATATTCCATTCTGTATATATACCACACTAAAAAAAAATCCATTTGTCTACTGATAGACATTACATTGTTTTCACATCATGGCTATTTTGAATAATGCCACACTGAACATGGAAGTGCAGATATCTTTATGATGCGGTGATTTCATCTCTTTTGGGTATATACTCAGAAGAGGGATCACTGGGTCATGTGGTAGTTCTATTTTTAATTTCTTTAGGAATCTGCTTTCCATAATGCTGTACCCAATCTACATTTTCATCAACAGTATACTAGGGTTCCTTTTTCTTCACACCCTTGCCAACATCTGTTATCTCTTGTCTTTTTGACAGTAGTCACCCTTACAGGTATGAGGTGATATCTTATAGTGGCTTTAATTTGCATTTTTTTGATGATTAGTGATGTTGAACACCTTTTCATATACATGTTGGCCATTTATATATTTTCTTTGAAGAAATGTCTGTTCCTCTCCTTCGTTCATTTTAAAAATAAAATTATTTGTTTTTCTTCTTTTGAGTTGTAACAATTCTTTGTAGATTTTGGTTATTAACTCCTTATCAGATATGTGGCTTGCAATTTTGTTTCTCTTTCTTACTATTGCTTTGGATATTCTTGAGTTTTTGTGGTTCCATACAAACTTTAGCATTATTTTTTTTCTATTTCTGTGAAAAATGCCTTTGGAATTTTGATAGTGATTGTGTTAAATCTCTACAATGCTGTGGGCAGTATGGACATTTCAACAATATTAAGTATTCCATCCATGAATGTAGGATATCTTTTTATTTGCACATGACTTCTTCAATTTATTTTATCAACGTCTTATAGTTTTCAGTGTACAAATCTTTCATCTCCGTGGTTAAATTTGTTCCTAGGTATTTGATGCTATCATAAATGAGATCGGATTTTGAACTTCTTTTTCAGCTAGAATGTTATTTGTGTATAGAAATGCTACTTATCTTTGCATGTTGATTTTGTATTTACAACTTTACTGAATTCATTTATTAGTTACTATAACAGGTTTTAATTGAATTTTTTGGCTTTCCTATGCATAAGACATATCATCTGCCAATAGAGATATTTTTAATTCTTTCTTTCTGATTTAGATATGTTTTATTTCCTTTTCTTACCTGATTGTTCATGCTAGTACTTTCAGTACTATGTTGAATAGAAGCAGTGAGAGTGGGCATCCTTGTTTTATGTTGGATCTTAGTGGAAAACCTTTCAGTTTTCCTTTGTTGATTATAATATAAGCTCTGGGTTTTCCATAAATGCCTTTATTATTGTTGAGGAACTTTCCTACTGTACCTAAACTAATATAAGAGTTTTTATCAAGAAAAGATGCTGAACTTTGTCAGATGCTTTTTCTGCATCAATTGAGATGATCGTGTGATTTTAATCTTTCATTCTGTTAATGTGATGTGTCACATTGATTGATTTGTGTATGTTAAACCAGCCTTGCATATCAGAGATAAATCCCACTTGGTCATAATGTATCATCTTTTTCATGTGTTGCTGAATTGTTTGCTAATATTTTATTGAGGATTTTTCCATCAGTGTTCATCAGAGGTATTGGCCTATAGTTTTCTTTTTTCTTTTTATTTTTTTTTAGGTGGAATTTCACTCTTACTGCCCAGGCTGGAGTGCAATGGCATGGTCTCAGCTCACCACAACCTCTGCCTCCTGGGTTCTAGCGATTCTCCTGCCTCAGCCTCCAGAGTAGCTGGGATTAAAGGCATGCACCACCATGCCTAGCTAATTTTTTATTTTTAGTAGAGACAGCGTTTCTCCATGTTGGTCAGGCTGGTCTCAAACTCCCAACTTCAGGTGATCCACCCACATCAGCCTCCCAAAGTGCTGGGATTACAGGTGTGAGCCACCACGCTGGCGTGGCTTGTCGTTTTTTTTTATCCTGTGGTGTTTTGTCTGGCTTAGGTATCAAGGTGGTACTGGCATTGTGAAATGTGAAATGTGTTTGTTAGTATTTCCTGTAGCTCTATTTTTTTGGAAGAGTTTGAGAAGTATTGGTAACAATTCTTTGAATGTTTGGTAGACTTCAGCTGTAAAGGCATTTGGTCCTGGCCTTTCCTTTGTGGGAATATTTTAAATTACTTCTTCAATCTCTTTGTTATTGATTTTGTACTTTTTTTTTTTTTAAAGACAGGGTCTGGCTCTGTCACCCAGGCTGTTGTGCAGTGGCATGATCTTGGCTTACTGCAACCTCTGCCTCCAGAGCTCAAGCAGTCCTCCCACCTCAGCCTCCTGAGTAGCAGGGACTACAGATGCACACCACCACACCTGGTTAATTTATATATATATATTTTTAGAGACAGAGTCTCACTATGTTGCCCAGGCTGGTCTCAAATTCCTGAGCTCAAGCAATCTGCTTGCCTCGGCCTTTCAAAGTGTTGGAATTATAGGCATGAGCCACTGTGCCTGGCCTGAATTATGTACTTTTAATAATGGTTTGTCTAGGTAGGTATGTAGAGAGCTAATAAAGTACTTAATAAAATGCTTGATGTTAAAGCAGTAATGTTTCAGTAGGTGACTGCAGAAGCCTGCTCTTCTCAAAGATGAAGTATGTACTATGCTAAATGCTATTTATCACCAAACTTTCTTTTCCTATTATTGGACATAGCAATGAAACTCTTGGCTAGGGGAGCCAATGCCTCTCAAAGTCTTTTTTTCTACCTATGTGGACACCACCCTGACCTAAGCAACAATTAATCCTCTCTTGGGTTACAGTAATAAACTCCTAATTGATCTCCCTCTCTCTTCTTGCCTTTCTATACACAGTTTTTATTAAGTAGCTTGACTTACTGTTCCTGCAATATCTAATCATATCTAGCTGCTATTTCCCTTGCACTTAGAAAAATCTTTCATATAGTATATGCCCAGTAATTATTTGTTCATTGAGTTAATAATTGTTACTCTTCTGCTAAAACTTTTCAAATCCTTCTCACTTCCTTTTGGATACAGACCAAACGTTTTAATAGGGGTTATAATTGCCCTGCCTACTCACTCATCGCTTGCATGTTCTGCTCCATACTAGACTACCTTCAGTTTTTCCAGTTTACCATTTCTCATTGCTGGCACTTCATATCTGCTATTCTCTCTGCCCAGGTATCATCTCTTCCCCTATCTTGCCCACTTTTCTTTTAAGGAATTTATTTTATTCTTTAGATATCACCCTAGATGCCACCTTTTCCAACAAGTCTTCTCTGATTCTCCCACAATTGGGTAACTTGGACCCCATTTGTGATCCTTTAGCTTCTGAAGGCTTTCATTCTAGCTTTTCTTCCATCGCACTGTAATTGCTGATTTGCTTGTCTCTGCATTCAATTAGGCTGTAAGGTCCTGGGTGCAGAGATGATATCTGTCTTATTCACACTGTAAAAGTTCTAGCACCTAGCACAGGTTTTTGCATCTAGTGTGTATTCAATAAATGAGTCAGATTGACAGTTAACAGCGTAGAGAGCCAAAAGCATAGCTTTGATTTCTCCCTTCAGCTGTAGTTTGGAAGAAAGTCCTACAGGTAAGGTAAGTTTATAGACTTTCAGTGAGAGTAAACTCTTACTTGACACCTACATGGCCACCATGCTGACTCAGGTTACTATCAGTCCTGGCTTGGGTTACAGCAATAGACTCCTAACTTGTCTCCCTTACTCCCTTCTTGTCCTTCTTTACATAGTTCTGCATTCAGCAGCCAGAGAAATTGAACTCTAGAGTGTTCATATGGTTTGTTTAAAGCCTTACAATGGCCTAGTAGTGAAACAAAATGAGAAACCATGTTTTAGGAACTACTTCCTTCTTTTATAATTGAAGAATGCTCATTAGCGCCAAACCTATCCTGATTAAAGTCCATTTGATTTTGATTCACTCTTAAGTCTCTTCACATAGCAACAGTATTCTAATTTCAGCTGAGTTTGAGATCATACCATTACTCTCTCCTTATGGTTCTGAGGATATCTACTTTTCTTAATAAGGAACATCCTACCTAGTAACCACTTTCAGTGAGAGAAAGATATTTCATTGACAGAAAAATATATAATAAACCTTGAATATGGAGAGTGCATATCAAGGCTGAATATTTTATTCTCAATGAGTATTTTTTTTATGAACTCAATCACTGAAGACACCAGTGGGAAGGTTGTTCAATTCCAGAAGTCTATGCTATCTGTCATAAATTGTTCTTAGCAGATGTCTTTATCATTAATTACCTATATTGTTAGCTTGTTTCACTGAACATTCAAAGATCCCAATGGAAAAACTCTTCCATTTCTTTTTTTTTCTTTTATTCTTGGTACCCATTTCTTAGTGACTCCATGCAGCTGCCGTTTGTTTTCTTTGTGGCAGTTCCTCCCCTCACACACCCCACCTCTTCCCAACTTGTTGTTCCTTTAAAAAACAATGGGTTTTTGAAGGAGAAAGAGTAATTTTTGGTTTCAAAGACCAAATGACTCAAAGACTTTCCTCCTTCTTTCCTCTAGTTGTGACTCTAAGACCTTTGCTCTATGCTCACTTGCAATTTTATACCACCATCTCCATTTACCTTCTCACAGAGGTGGCAACTGGGGTTTGCCATGTGACCCTGGCATCACAATGGTGTGCATAGCTATTAGTGAGTATTCTTTGAAGAAGGCGCAGAAGTATTTCTAGGGTACAGGTCCTGGGGGCAGTTCCCCAAACCTGGCTTTGGCAGGAGCATGAGTGCGAGGGCAGACAGGAAGACAGTGTTAGGGGCCAAGCAGCTGGGACTACTTTCAAAGAATAGAAGGCAGCACAGCCCTGGAGAATCTAACTAGAAAGCTTATCTATAACTAGCTAAGAATACACATCTCAGGGTTTTTTCCCTAGCACGCTTCCTTTCCAAGATCATAGCTTTTTCTTTTCTATTTCCTTTTATTTTTAATTTTGAAATAATTTCAAATTCACTTTAAAAATTTCAAAACATAGTATGTTCTTTTTTTTTTTTTTAGACAGTCTGGAGTGCAGTGGCATGATCTGGGATCACTGCAGCCTCAACCACCCAGGCTCAAGTGATTCTCCCACCTAAGCCCCTGCAAATAGCTGAAACTACAAGCAAACACTACCACACTTGGCTAATTTACTTTTTGCTAGAGATGGGGTTTTGCCATGTTGTCCAGGCTGGTCTTGAACTCCTAGGCTTAAGCAATCTGCCCACTTTGGCCTGCCAAAGTGCTGGGATTTTAAGCATGAGCCACTGTGCCCAGCCCATAGTATGTTCTTATATATCCTTCATCTAGATGCCCCAAATGTTAACATTTTTTACCAAAATTTGTTCTTAGTGGATGCCCTATAATTGTCTCTGTCTAGATATATATATAATGCCTATATATATTATGTATACATATAATGCCCTTTCTTTGAATCATTTGAGACTAAGTTGCAGGCATACAACTTTACTGCCATGCATTTCTTTCTTTTTTTTTTTTTGAGACAGAATCTTGTTGTGTCGCCAGGTGCCAGGCTGGAGTGCAGTGGTGTGATCTCGGCTCACTGCAACCTCCGCCTCCTGGGTTCAAGCAATTCTCCTGCCTCAGCCTCCTGAGTAGCTGGGACTACAGGCGTATGCCACCACGCCCAGCTAATTTTTGTATTTTTAGTAGAGATGGGGTTTCACCATGTTGGCCAGGATGGTCTTGATCTCTTGACCTCATGATCTGCCCACCTCGGCCTCCCAAAGTGCTGGGATTACAGGTGTGAGCCACCACGCCTGGCCTACTGCCATGCATTTCAGTGTATATTGCCTAAAAACAGTGACACTATCCTATATAACTATAGTATTACTATAGTATAATTGTCAAAATTAACATGGATACAGTTAATTAATATCTAATCTATGCTAAAAGAAAACCCTGAGTGGAATTAAATTTAACAGAGTTTTTTGAGCAAAGAAGCATTCATCAACCGGGCAGCCTCCTGCATCAGAATAGACTCATAGAGACTCTATCACAGCCATGTGGTGGAAGATTTTTGGACAGAAAATGGAAGTGAAGTACAGAAACAGCTGGACTGATTACAGACAGTAGTTTGCCTTATTTGAACATGGTTTGGTCCTTGATTAGCCAAAATTTGTTGATAGGGCCAAGAATAGGTTATAGTTTATGGAGAAACATTTAAGATGAACTTAAAATATGAAAGGAGGTGGTTCTAGGCTAAACTTAACATCTACAACTCTTACTTGAATTTTGCCAGTTACCATATTAATGTCCTTCATGACAAAAGAAAAAATAATTCTGGTTCAAGATGGAATCCAGCATTATTTTTTGCATTTAATGGGTATATCTTTTTAGTCTTCTTTAACCTGGGAGAGTTCCTCAGTTTTTCTTTGTCATCAACTTGATATTTTTGAACAGTACAGGCTAGTCATTTTAAAGACAGTCCTTCAGTTTAGTTTGTTTAATATTTCCTCATGGCTAGAATCAGAATGTACATTTTTGTCAGGGAAAATACAGACGTGATGTTGCATCTCTCTTGGTGCATTACATCAGGAGGCATGTGACACCAATAAGTCTCATTAGCTGTCATGCTAACTTTGATCTCTTGGTCAACGTGGTGTCTGCCAGATTTTCCCACTACAAAGTCAGCTTTGGTAATTAATAAGTATTTTGTGGGGAGATACTTTGAGACTATGCAAATATCTTATTTTCATCAAGTTATGCCCACTAATTTTAATATCTATTAATGATTCTTGACTGAAATAATTATTACTATGGTGGTTGTCAAATGTTGATTTTGAATTTTATCATTTCTTCCGTGTTTATTATTTATTAGTTGGCATTTTACTTGCAGAAAATGTCTCCTTTCTTCCTTCCTCCCTTTTTTCTTCCCTTTTTTTCCTTTTTATCTTCCTTCCTTCTGTATAGGCTCACAGGATTTTACTATATTCTATGGGTTGGAATTTGTTACTGTAATGATTTATTTTGATGCTCAAATTGACCCAGATTTAGCCAATGAGGGGCCCTCTGAATCTGGATTCTCTGTCCTTCTGACATGTCCCCATCAGTCTTTGTGTACTTCCTTACCTTCTAGCATAGCAAGATGCTCCAGGCTCATCTTGTACACATCCTGCCACAGGGCTGGAACCAGTCATTTGGTCATAGAGCCTTAATTCCTTTTGATGAGGAAGGTATTTAGAAACCAAGATCTGGATGGTAGATGTGTTTATCAGTACTGAGATATCATTGCTTCTAGTTTTCACACACATACATACACACTCACACATCTCTATGTAATTTCCATATCAGTCTATGGGACCCTAGCTTTTGCTTATTTATATCACAAGCAATGAGAAAGGAATTATTGTTACTTTGTGTTTGGTTAGTACTTTAAAGTAATTTTTGTTCTACGTTTTCTTCTAGGACATAGGGATGGGCAAGGATTTCATGACTAAAACACCAAAAGCAATGGCAATAAAAGCAAAAATTCACAAACGGGAGCTAATTAAACTAAAACTAAACTAATTAAACTATAAGCTGTAGTTTCTTTTGCTATAGTCAGAGTGAACAGGCAACCTACAGAATGGGAGAACATTTTTGCAATCTATCCATCTGATAAAGGGCTAATAAATCTACAATAAATGTAAACACATTTCCAAAAAAAAAAAAACCAAAAACCCCCATCAAAAACGGGGCAAAGTATACAAACATTCACTTCTCAAAAGAAGATATTTATGTGGCCAACAAACATATGAAAGAAAGCTCATCATCACTGGTTATTAGAGAAATGCAAACCAAAACCATATTCAGTTACCATCTCATGCCAGTTAGAATGGCAATCATTAAAAAGTCAGGAAACAGAGCAGATACTGGAGAGGATGGGGAGAAATAGGAATGCTTTTACACTGTTGGTGGGAGTGTAAATTAGTTCAACATTGTGGAAGACAGTGTGGTCATTCCTCAAGGATCTAGAACCAGAAATTCCATTTGACCCAGTAATCCCATTACTGGGTATATACCCAAAGGATTATAAATCATGCTACTATAAAGACACATGCACACATATGTTTATTGCAGCACTATTCATAATAGCAAAGACTTGGAACCAACCCAAATGCCCATCAATGATAGAATGGATAAAGAAAACGTGGCTCATATACACCATGGAATACTATGCAGCCATAAAAAATGATGAGTTCATGTCCTTTGCAAGGACGTGAAGCTGGAAACCATCATTCTCAGCAAACTAACACAGGAACAGAAAGCAAACACTGCATGTTCCCACTCATAAGTGAGAGTTGAACAATGAGAACACATGGACACAGGGAGGGAATATCACACACTGGGGCCTGTCGGGGCATAGGGAGGGTTGGGGGGATAGCATTAGGAGAAATACCTAAGGTTGATGATGGGTTGATGGATGCAGCAAACCACTGTGGCACATGTATACCTGTATAACAACCCTGCACGTATATCCCAGAACTTAAAGCATAATAAAGAATAATTTTTGTAGGACTTATATTTTCATCAAGTTTAAAATGGCTCATCTTTTCCTGCCCAGTTCCAGGTCACAGTTTCCTCATCTCTTTTAAAGTTGCAAACTCTAGCACATGTGCTACATAGAGTATCAAGTGCAGATCAGTGCAAATGGCCAGAAACAACAGGAGAACGAAAGCCTCATTGCTCTCCTATGGTTGTTTGCAGAAGGCTCTGAGGGCTAAACTATATCCATGCTGGGGCATGTAATCTTGTTCCTTCAGTAAAGTAGGTGAGATGGGAAGAGTTCATTAATTTGTACATATGAGATCAACATTGCTCTGGGAAAAGCAAGTGCCAGTATTTCATTTGGATTCATATTATGACACTACTGTGGTCTGAGCATATTCACTAATATTAGTTGGTATTCAATGAAAACAATGTTCGGTGGTAAAATAAGTAGAGCATTTACTATACTGATAGGTATTATGACTCTTCAAGAGAGGGATATACTACAAAATTTCCCAAACTTACTTGTCAATGGAATCCTCTTTTCATGGAGCATCTGGGTAAATTTTTGTTCCATGAAACCAACTATGAGGGATACTGTTACACACACAGTCGCTCATATGGTAAGTAACACAGAGTCATGATGTTATAAAGGTTCCAGAAAACTTGATTTGCTCTGAGCCTTGGGACTCTCTTGAATGAGGTCCTGATGTTTTCTTTCTGACTCATTTTCTCTCTGTCTTCACTTTTTATGTAACACTCATCACACCAAAGGCTTTGAGTTTTCATATTGCTGTATTAGTGAGGTCCTGGAAACATTTATTTAGCAAATGTGCTAATCATTCTATTTATTTCTGATAGATACATCTCTAATATCTCCTGATTCTCTAGTGGTTTATGCCCCATCATCCACCGAAGTCTGTCATTACTCCCTGAAGTGAATTTAGAACACTTTGGAAAATGCATGTGTGTGAGAGAGGGGTGGCTTTCACAGGATTAGGAGTACACATAATTAAATTACACTGCAGATGACATTTTCATCTATATTATTATTTTTTCTTTTTTTCTTTTTGAAATGAAGTCTCGCTCTGTCACCCAGGCTAGAGTGCAGTGGTGTGATCTCAGTTCACTGCAACCTCCACCTCACAGGTTCAAGTGCTTCTTCTGCCTCCTGAGTAGCTGGGACTACAGGTGTACCACCACGCCTGGCTAATTTTTGTATTTTTAGTAGAGATGAGGTTTCACCATGTTGGTTAGGCTGGTCTCAAACTCTGATCTCATGATCCACCCGCCTCAGCCTCCCAAAGTGCTGGGATTATAGGTTTGAGCCACCATGCGTGGCTGTATTCTTAAAAAACTTACTTATTAAGAATAATTAAAAGTTGATCACCTTAAGATATCTGAACTTTTAATTGATTGCATTTTTTTCCAGAGAGCCACAGCAAATGCAAGTTAAACGTAAAATTTTTTGCAAGTAGATTACATTACACAAATATTTTAGTATTTTATGCATGTAATGAAGTTAACTTTAGTAATGAAGTTAACTATCAAGTGTTTTCTGTACTGATATTTTTAACTGATTAACAGATGTTTACTAATGCTACTAAATACATTCCTCCAGTGTTTGTAAAAATCATAGACAAGACATTTTGGGTCCCTGAATGGGCTTTAGATCTGTAAATCAATCTCATGGATCATTTTAAATTACTAATCATAAACAAATAGATAAGCAAGAATGGCTATAAATTGGGTTAATTACTGTAGCTCAAGTTTTAGCTCATAATTTTGACTTTCAAAGGCTACACAAACCAATTTTGTACTCTTAGATTATAATGAGCAGTCTTTATTCTTTAATCAGTTCACCCCGTATCTAGCTGTCTAATGTAACATTCCTTTGAAGTCTAGAAAGATCTAACATAATTGAAGAAATGTCGAACTACTTGACTCTTTTTTTAATATAAAGGAATTAAACATTAATCAGGCTTGTGCATCTCAATTAAGCCAATTAAAATTATCACAGAATGCAGTGCATACCACAATAGGTAGCCTTAATGCTTGAATACATGATCAACTTTTACCTAATATTCCCATCTTTATTATGTCTATTACTCAAAAAGTAAATACAGATCTGAAGTCCATATTAGAAAGTCCACCAGTTAATATGATCTTGCAAAGCCCTGGCAAAAGAAACACTTAAAGTGATGTTTATTCAACTGTTGCTAATAGTGCTGAAACTCACCTTAAATCTTTCTGCCAAGGAAGAAATTCTATAATTATGGTGATGACTGGTGCCTTCATCCAAATAGCCCATTAACTATTCAATTTGCTCCCTAACAACTGGGAAAGGCAGTTTTGGTCTTGCAAGCTATAGTATATACACAAAGTCTATATAATTACTAATAATTTGTAACAAGTGTTAATTGATAAACAGCTCCCTCTGGTAGCTTAATTAAAGCTGTAGGATAGCTAGGCGATTTACAACTGGGATTGATCTCAATTAGTCAACAAAATCTGTGTAGTCTGTTCAAAGGAGAGTAAGAAAATTTAGCCTAGTGAGGCTTTGGGGATTTTGTCTCGTCTTCCTTGTTTTTTTTCTTTCAAGAAGAGAAATGAAATCGGAAGAACTGCCTTGCTTTGTCAGTAGCGATCTACCTAGTTTAGACAGTGCATTACTTGTAGGCTCTGCAGCATTTGTTCTTCCATTTGTTTATTCTCTGGCAGGTTACTGAAAAATATTCAAGCATTTGCTTTTATTACACCCAGTGGTACACATTGCTGAATACCAACCCGGAGGGACCTAAAAGTAGAAGGAAAAAACAATTTTTAAAAATGTCAGGTTTTCATCTTGCAGATCTGTTTGCAAACTGGCATTTTGAGGCCATAATTAAAAGGAAGCCCAAGAACAGTGGCACAGGGGAATCACGGGAGACTTGGCTTGTAAAGCCATCATGGCTGCTTCAGGACTCAACTTATTTTATCATGTGGGCTGATACAGTAAAAACCTAATCTAAGCATTGCTGAAATTACCCCTATGGAATAGAAGAGGAAAAAAGTGTCATCTGTGCTCAGTGAGATCACAGACTGGCTGCAAACAGCTGCTGAAACATTAATTAATCTGTTTGCAAATAAATTGTGGATCTGTACTAGCTGAAATTGCTCTTATAAACAAGTTGGGATGCTGTCCTTATCAGATTTGCCTGTATTTTAATATTTTTTTTTCCTATGCTGTAAACTCACCAGAGCCCAGATGCAGCACTGTGTGTTTACTTCTGGAAGCTCTGAGCAAGTATACTGATGTTACCTTGTAGATACCCAGCTTGAAAGCAATTCATACCAGTTGTGGGACTTTGGTAGGCTTACACTACTGTGTTGAAGGGTCCACATCTCATTTAAGTCAGATTTGTTAATCAAAGAGAATGAAATATTCTACAGAGCAAATGGATGTGGATTTAGCAATTCTGTAATTTTAAAACATTTCGTAAGTGTCACAGTTGCTTAATTTGTTCTAACTAGACTGTGGCAAATTCAAGTTGCCTTGACCTTTAAAAGATTAATGTTGGCTCCCCATGTTTACTCATTTTTTAAAAAAGTCATAGGATGTGTAGCTGAAACAGAGAATCTGAGTTTGTCTTGCCAAAATGTGAAATTCTGATACGTGCTGTTCCCTGTTTTTCTGTCCTTTTTTCTTGAAGATGATTTTAATTCAATAAACACTCTCATCTCTTCATTTATTTAACAGATATTTATTGAATGCCTAGTATGAGCCAATTGCTCTGCTAGTGATACAGAAGGTACTGGGAATGTAACTCTTGCCCTCAAGGGGTTATGGTCTCAATGGGTTTAGGGTGAAAGAAGCCATAGCCAATATGGAAATGAATGGCCAAGATTGTGTTCCAATAAAACTTTATTTATAAAACCAATGGCAGGCTGGATTTAGTCCTTGGGCTACAGGTTACAAATTCTTGGCCTAATGATAAAGAGTCAAATAAGCCAAACTACAAACCGGTGTGACTGTGATCTCATATGGCTACAGGGTACCATTTGGGCATATTGGAGGGACACTTTATCTAGCTTTGGTGGTAGTGGTGATTGCAGGTTAAGGTCAATGAAATCTTTAAAAGAACTCTGAAAACAGCTGGATGAGAAAGAGCTATTCAGATGAAGGGACAAGGTGGGCAGGGTGTCCCGGTCAGAAGGGACAAAATGGCCCACTGAGATACAGCATGCTGTTATGATATCATTAAGATGTTCATCAATATTTTGATTTTCCTCCTCCTTCCAGCCACACTGTTATACCACACTTCCGTATCCTGCACTAAAAGTAAGCATGGCCATACAACTTACTTTGGCCATGAAATGTGAGAAGAATGACATGGGTTATCTTTGGGTGGAAGATGTCAGAGGCAGTGTTCAATTCTCTATAGTCCCATTCCTTGCTGCAGGGATCATAGAAGCTCTTGTTGAGGTAGAACCTCTAACTGCCTTGATTTCTGAGAGATTATAATGACAAATTCCACCCCCTGCACCCTGCCCCCCTAAAAAGTTACACTAGATATTTAGTGTGAGATTCTGATAAACTTTGATAGAGTAAAACCACCACAATATTGGGGATTGTGTTTTTATTCCAGCATAGGTTAATCTCTCCTGCCTCTTACAACGTGCCTCTGAGCCTGAAAATACGGATGGCTTTGTCATGGGTACTGAGGTAGAGACAAGGACTTCAAGAAGTTAACAATATACTGACACTCAATAATGACACAAAGCAAAATACAGTAGGATGTCTGAGAAAAGTAAAAAGTGCTTGAGAACCACAGAAAAGAGAAGGCCCATCCTAGGATCTATCAAAAAAGGTTCCATTAAAAAGCTGCCATTTGAACAACTATTAAGAGCTATAAAGAACAATGAGGGTTCTATTAAGCCAGAAAAAGGCTTATAGGTGACAAGAGGATGAGACAAAGTATGGAAGCCAAAAACTATGACTTAAAACGACGTAGTTTGGAAGCAAGACAAAAAAAAATCAAAGCCGGTGAATGGGGACACGTATATGCCATGCTGAGGGGGTAGAACTTCGAGGTGGAGTGGGCAGAGCAATTGATGCAGAGTTGGAAGATCTGATTTCTAGTGGTCTTTCTACTAATTACCAGCTGGTAAGGAAAAGGGTGTCTCTCTGCATTGTCCCCTGCATAATAGCCCACGGGCTACTGATTCGGCTTGTACTGAAATGCTGTTCTCAGGGTGGCACAATCCTAGTCAGAGTCCAGTTTCTGTCCCTGAAAACAGCAGGTGAAGAAACTGAAGATATCAGGGGACAGAAGCCGTGGCTGGATTTCAGAGTATCTTGAGATAAAGCTTAGTCTGGGATGATTAACTAAGTTTTAAAGATGATGAAATTGAGGCACAGAGAGGTCGTATGTACGAATCACTTGGCTAGTCCATGGCTAAGCCTGCACTAGAATTGAAATTTCCTGACTTTCAAGCCAGAGCCCTGTAATACCACACTGCCACTGGAAGCTGAGAATCCTAACGTAGGATCATATTCTTCAAGTGTACCCTAAAGGATATAGGAAGTAAGAGAGCAAAAGCTGTACCTGGGATGACTGGAGGAAGAACTCCATGAGGGCAAAGGAGTTGCCACAGTACACCTCACCTTGGTTCATGGAGTTTGGAATCAAGGTATAAATAAAAGCCTGAAATTCCTATAGTAAAGTTGTCTTTGACCTCAGCCTAATGCTTCTGTTAGTATCCACTTATGGGCTTATATTTCTTGATATTTTGCAAATTCCTTTTCAAAAGGCTGTTTATCGTTACGTTAATACCTGCTAATGGTTAGTGTCAAGACAATACTATTCTAGGAGTAGTAAGTTTTAAAGTTTGATTAATGGCTCTCTGTTTCAGAAGCAGTCAGTGTAGAGCACTGAATTGGGAGTCAGATAAGTTGGATCTAGTCCGAATTCCAAAACTTGCCAAATTTAATACCTTTGTACAAGATACTCCCTTTTGGAATTTTCTCACCCAATGTCCTGAAAGGGATTAATAAACCACTTGTAAATCTTTGTAAATAAAAGGTATTATTTTTGTTGTTATAAGTGTTAAGAAGTGGTTTTCAAGTTTAACCAAGAAGGAAGAAATGGCTGCTCTAGGACCTTGGCTCTGCCTGCTTAGGATGATAGGCCTGGGATTGGCCATTTTTCTTTTCTTGGGAGGTTTTCTCTGTCTTCTGCAGGGTGATGACCACTACATCCTTTGTATTTCCATGAGACTTCACTCTTACTTTTACTAGAGGACCCAGCACATATTTGTTTACATCATTGTTTCTTCCACTTATCTGGGAACTCAATGAGAAGTGTGTCTGACTGATCTTTGGGTCTTCACAGTGAGGTAAAGTGGATTGCCTGATATGTTAGTTGTAGCTATCCAGATGTATCTAACTCCAGTTGGCTCTTAAACAACATGTGTTTGAATTGAGTGGGTTTACCTATAAACTTGTAGATTTTCTTCCACCTCTGTCATCCCTGAGGCAGCAAGACCAACTACTCCTCTTCCTCCTCCACCTCAGCCCACTCAATGAGAAGATGACGAGGATGAAGATCTTTGTGATGATTCACTTCCACTTAATGAATAGATATATTTTCTCTTCCTTGTGATTTTATTTATAACATTTTCTTTTCTCTAATTTGCTTTATTGTAAGAATATAGTATGTAATACAACATGCAAAATATACATTAATTGACTGCTCATGTTATTAGTAAGGCCTCTGGTCAACAATAGGCTATTCATAGTTAAGTTCTGGGGGCATCAAAAGTTATGCATGGGTTTTTGACTGAACAGGGGGTCAGTCCCCCAGTCCCCATGTTGTTTAAAGGTCAGCTGTATACATGGCTGGGTGGGGTTGGAGAGGAAAGCAAGAAAAGGGAGGGAGGAAGATTTAACTAGGACAAGTAAGTGATGCCACCCACCATTGCGTTTAATGAGCCTTTGACCCTGAAGAAGCAGTATTTTGGAGATCATCAGTTTCTATTTTCCATTCTCTCATGCAGACCCCGTTTCTCTATGCCTCTTATAGTGTGAGCATATTGCTGTGCTGGGTGTGATTCTCGTGTTTAAAGGTACATATTTTTCCTACAACATGGCTGCTAAACCCAGCCAACTACTTCATCTGTCCCCAACTGAAATAGCTGCAAGCTGTTTTAGTGCTGGCAGAAAAACTTGCTCTGTTGGAATTAACGAAAGATGGGGTGCTAGTCTCTGATATAACCCTCTCCTGAAAGATTTTCAAGGGTAATTTTGACTATGCCATATGTCTTACCTCTGCATTTAAATATGGACTGTTTGGTCTCCCTCATACCTTGGCAATATCTTTGACACACCCCATAGCTTTTTCTGTCATATTTGGGTTTAGAATTATCTAATTTCTTAGGTATTAAGATGCTCAGTTCACTGAGGGGCTGCTGGTATAAGTTTTGAAGTCCAAAGTCCAGATAGCCTGAAGTCTTGATGTCCAAAGCAGAAGAAAAGAGTATTCCAGGTCTGGAGAGAGAGACCAAGTCACGTTTTTTCTGTTTTTGTTCTATTTGGCCCCAGCAGATTGAATGGTGCCCACCCACATTGACCTTTACACAACATGGGGATTAGGGGGACTGATCCCCCGTGCAGTCAAAAATCCATAGTTAACTTTTGACTCCCTCAAAATTAACTATGAATAGCCTACTGTTGACCAGAAGCCTTACTGTTAACATAAATTGTCAATTAAAGCATATTTTGTATGTTGTATGTATTACATACTATACTCTTATAATAAAGTAAATTAGAGAAAAGAAAATGTTATGAAGAAAATCACAAGGAAGAGAAAATATATCTATTATTCATTAAGTGCAAGTGGGAGAATCTCTTCCACTGAGTCCACTTAGACTCGCATATTAATCTCTTCTGGAAACACCTCATTCTATGTACTCCTTCATCTGGTTGAGTCAGCACCTGAACTTAACCATAATGCTACATTCCCAGATTCCTTTATCAATTAGATTGTGGTTAGGTCTAAGCAATAAACATGGTGGAATATTGGCACCCAAAAAGAGGGGAGAATCTCCCATTGCTTTAGGCGGCACCTACATCAGCGTCAATGTCTCCTCTGTTGTCCCAGCTCCCACCATCTAGCCTGTTCCCTCTGCGTTCCTCTGGGTGACCCTAACACCTGAACACAGGCAGCACCAACTCCCTTACTTGTTCTCCAGTTCTTGCGGTAGCACCTTCCTACCATTGGTGATGTCTAAGTTGTCTTACTACTCCTTGTTTGAACTTCTGCAAGGTATTTCCCCATATTAAATTCTCTCTATTGGATACAAATAAATAAATAATAACTAGGATTCCCTATTCAGCTCAAATCACGCTTTCATTGTCTCACCCAGTTCCAAACTTTCCTTCCCACACTTCAGACCAAGATTAGACCCCACTCAAAAATCTGTAAGACAGCTGAAGAAGATGTGTAGTATTTTGTTCCTTCCACAATTGCATTGCTTTGTTCTACTCTTTTTTTCCCCTTTCTTTGTTTCTAGCTGCTCTTGTGGTAGGGTGAGAAGGATGAGATGAGAGGTACACAGGCAAAGTCATACTTGACAGGTGAAGATAAAATTTGGCTGCAGCGCCTACCATATGGCAGATAGCTGAACGTGGATGGGCTCTCTCATTCTGAGAACTTTTGTGGGTTCTTTGGAGACTCCTGTGGGGGCCTTTGGCACTGCACTAATCCTCAGTATTGGAGACCCATTCTCTAGATGAGCTCTCACAACTCTTTGCTTCGTTCCTGCGTAGGGTGGTAGACAATCAGACTTTTTCTAATGGTATTGTCTTGCTCCGGCACGCAGCCTTCTAGGATGGAGACCTTTCAAAAGAGTAGTTCATGAGAGAATTCCTTCGTTCAGAGGAAAACTCAACATCCTTGCCACACCAAATTCTGGAAGAATAGCCACTTATACTGCCATCTTTTCTTCTCTTGTCACTTTGGTCCTCACGAGGTTTTGTCTTTACACATAACCTCAAAGCCCTGAGAACACTGTCATCATCCCTCAAAAATTGCCCCAGGCTCAGCTCTGATCCAAGAGCACTAGAAAGTCTCTGCAGCTCACATCCCAGTTGGAGGCTAACGTGTCAGTCCTCTCTTCTGGAAGACAATCTCTGTGGGAGATTTTCCTGAGCTCCTTTCTCACTTAGCTTAGGAGGGGTCACCTATGAGGAGAAGTAGGGAAATACTACAGTACTCCTGACTCAGTTTACAGGCTTTTTTTTTTTTTTTTGATGGAGTCTAGCTCTGTTGCCAGGCTGGAGTGCAGTGGCGCAATCTCAGCTCACTGCAACCTCTGCCTCCCAGGTTCAAGTGATTCTCCTGCCTCAGCCTCCCGAGTAGCTGGGACTATGGGCACATGCCACCACGCTTACCTAATTTTTGTATTTTTAGTAGAGTTGGGGTTTCACCATGTTGGCCAGGATGGTCTCAGTTTCCTGACCTTGTGATCTGCCTGCCTCGGGCTCCCAAAGTGCTGGGATTACAGGAGTGAGCCACTATGCCCGGCCTCAGTTTACAGTTTTTTACCTTACTGACTCTCTGAGTTTTCATTTCAAATGTCTTGAGTTTTTTTTTTTGTTTTTGTTTTTTTTTTTTTTTTTTACTTAAATAAGCCTGGTATTGGCTCACCACACTAATTCTTTCATCTTACAGTAAATCTTTCAAGGATATAGGTTGCTTTTGTATCAGATGTATGGATATTTGTTACCAGTTATTTGCCTCTTTGGGCTTCAGTTTCAATTTCAGGACAGTAGAAGATACCCTTTAACATTTTGATAAATAGCATTTTAGATTTTTTTGCCTTATGTACTAATTTTAAAAGCCAAATTCTCTCTTATATTTCACCCAATGCTTACTTGCTCAGTAAATATTTTTGAATTAAACTATGCCCATATCAATACTTCAGACTATACCAAGAGAAATCATATGGTCTGCAAATAATTCTCCATCTCTGGTTGAGATCAACTCTTAAAATGAGAAAATCTCCTCTGCCAGTTTTCAGAAAAGGCCTGCTAGCCTAATGGTAATCCTAATACAGTCATGTGTCACTTAACAATGGTGATATATTCTGAGAAATTCATTGTTAGGCAATTTCATTATCGTGTACTTACACAAACTTAGATGGTTTAGCCTACTACACACCTAGGGTATATGGTATAGCCTATTGCTCCTAGGCTACAAACCTGTACAACATGCTACTGTGCTAAATACTATAGGCAATTGTAGCACAATGGTATTTGTATATCTAAACATATCTAAATGTAGAAAAGGTACAGAAAATATACTATATTATAATCTTATGGGACTACTGTTGTAGATGTGGTTCATCATTGACCTAAATATCATTATGTAATACATGACTGTATCTTTCAAAGTCAGCACATAAAAGAAAAATATGCATAAACCTTACTAATGAATTAAAAAAAAACACCCTACCAAGTAAAACAGAGCAAATTGAATCCAATGCAACAGCAATAGAATATTAAATTGATTTACTTCAGGAATGCAAGAATAATTTCTTATTAGAGAATTTGTTAATATAATTTACTATATAAATAGGTCAAAGAAAAAACTCAATAAATATTGAAAAGATATTTGAAAAATTAAACATCTGTCCCTCAGTTAAACTTTTTTAAGGGTGAAAATAGATGGATTCTTCCTTAACATAATAAATAGTATATTTTAATTTAAACTCCAGCACTGCTATTAGTAATTCTAATTAAACTTACAAAAAAGACAATCTAATTAAACTAATTAAACATTTCAATTAAATTCAGAAACAAGACAAGTTGCTAACAATTATTATTATTGCTTAACATTGTTTAAAAGGTACTAGCCAATGCAACTAGAAAAGAAAAATAATTAATATGTAAATATTATGACCAAAAAGATTTTAAAAATTATTTCTACTTGATATAATTATACATCTGGAAGCTCCAAGAAAATCAACTGGGAGAAAAAAAAATTAGAGACAATAAGAGAATCCAGTAGGTAACTGATACGTAATTTTTTTTTGAGATAGAGTCTCACTCTGTTGCCTAGGCTGGAGTTCAGTGATGTGAACATAGCTCGCAGCAGCCTCAACCTCCTAGGCTCAAGTGAGCCTCCTGCCTCAACCCCCTAAGTAGCTTGAACTACAAGTGTGTGCCACCATGCCCAGCTAATTTTTGTAGACAGGGTTTCACCATGTTTTCCAGGCTGGTCTCGAACTCCTGAGCTTAAGCGATCCTAACGCTTTGGCTTCCCAGAGTGCTGGGATTACAGGCATGAGCCACCGTGCCCAGTCTGATATGTAATTAATAAAAAAGTTAATAACTAACACAGGAAAAATATAAAGTTTAGAAAATATAATGATATTAAATATCTCATTTACCATTACCATATGTAATTAATTAAAAAGTTAATAACACAGAAAAAATATAAAGTTTAGAAAATATAATGATATTAAATATCTCATTTACCAGAGATACAAATGCAATTACTTAGAAATAAATTCAATAAGGAAGGTGCAGAGCATATATGAAGAAAACTTTAAGTCTTATTCATATTATCATGTGTCACGGGCTATCATAATAGCACAAGGAGAAAAATCACTGGTAACAAATATCCATATGTCTGATAATTGAGAAGATTATTCCTCATAACTCTCTGCCTCTGTGGTGCAAAGTGAATCACAATTCATCTAAACAAACTTTGCTGAGGGACATAAAACAAGATTAACGAATGAAAAAAATGTATTGTTCTTGGATAGGGAGAATGAATATTGTAAACATGCCAGTTCTCCCTACGTTAATTTAGATAAGAAAGTAATTTCAATAAAGATACCAACTTTGTTTTGATTTTGATAAAGCGATGCTATAGTTTATTTGGAAAACTAAACATGGGAAAATTCTAGAGATTGAAGAGGGAGAACAAGCTTTGTAAGATAATAAACTGTATTACAAATCTATAATATTTAAAACAGACTACATAATACAGAAATAGAATTAAATTCACATGGAAACTGATTATTGATAAAAAGACATTTTAAATTAATACTAATTATTAATTATGAAATATTTGGTTGGAAAAAACTGACATGGCATTTGGAATAAAATTTTTTTAACCAAATTTCTACTTGATATCTTTTGCCAAAATAAATACTCAAGGTTTAAAATAAAAACCACACAGTAAATGTACTAGAAAAAAACATAATTGAACTTGTTTTTAATAATTTTAATAATGAGGAAGATTATTCTGACACAAAATCCAGAAATCACACAAAAGGATAAATTTAGCAATATAATATTTAATACTTGTACACAGAAGAAAAAAGTCATAAACAATAATAAAAGAGAAAGCACAAACTAGGAAAGTATTTGCTTATAAAGAGTGCTTTAAAAATATTGAGAAGTCTAACAGAACATTAGAAAGATGGATGTGAGGATACAGATAATACAAAGAAATGTAACTGAGTAACCTCACTTATAACAGAATGAATGCATTTTAACGTATTAATTTGTCAAAGATTTAAAAATGTGATTATTTCTAGTGTTGGCATAGACATAGTAAAATAGGTGCACTCATGCATTGTAGTAGGAGTATAAATTGGTGAAATGTTGTTTAGAGATTACTTTGGCATGATTTGCCAAATTTTGAAGTGTACATATTCTTTGAATAACTCCATTTGTAAGAATTTATCATATACAACTGATAAATTATATATATCATATATATGATGAACACATGATTTATATATATATATATGCTGTTCAGCATTGTCTGCACACTCTTTATATATGTTGCAGACAATGCTGCAACATTGTCTGAGATAACAAAAAAGTTGGAGAAAATACTTAAATGTTTACCAAGCGGGAATTGTTAAGCAAATGATGATATGTTCATACTAGTATCCCTTAAAAAGTTTGAGACAAACATAGAGATATTGATATGCAAAGATATCCATGATGTATTACTATGTGAAAAAAGCAAGCAGCAGGAAATCATTTCACATATGACCTTATTTGTGTGGTATGAAAAGAATGTCCAATCAGTGTGTGTTGCGTGTATTTTTATGTATAGGTTTTACATGTAGAGTCACAACAAACTATAAAAGGTGGTCACTTCCAAGAATAAAACTGAGTGGCCAGGAGGAAAAAGGCCTTTAAACAATTTGTGCTACTCCACTTTGGGAGGCTGAGGCAGAATTGCCTGAGGTCAGGAATTTGAGACCAGCCTGGCCAACATGGTGAAACCCCGTCTCTACTAAAAATACAAAAATTAGCCAGGTATGGTGGCAGGTACCTGTAATCCCAGCTACTTGGGAGGCTGAGACAGAAGAAACGCTTGAACCTGGGAGGCGGAGGTTGCAGTGAGCCAAGACTGTGCCATTGCACTCCAGCCTGGGCAGCAAGAGTGAAACTCTGCCTGAAAAAAAAAAAAGAAAAAATATTGTGCTTCTCTATACTGCTTAAATTTGTGGTTGTTTTACATGAGACATATACTTTCATAACTTAAAAACTAGTTAGAAAGTTTCAAAAATTAATAAAAGGCCAACTCCTATAGCAGAGGCTGTGGACACCCTGTTTATATCCCTGTCTTTCTCCACTTCAGTGCACAGTGTCTGATTTCCAACTTCCAGCTCACACTTTTTAGGGAGTGGCAGTGGTCATTTCTCTGGCTCCTGAAGCCTTTTTCCTACCCCATATGTTAGGCTAGAAATACCAAGGAATTAATTAATGTCCCTCAGGAGCAGCCTCAACCAATGACTAACAGGAGAGTTGATTAAGTACTTCGGCGGCCTTACTCCTTGAGTGGAGTTCACGTCCTATATTGGCTTAGAGTGTTTCCAGTGAGACTAAGTTCCACTGGGAACGAAGTCCCACTGGAACTTTACTGGCTGCCTTCATTGCTCTGTCTTATTCCTTTACCATTTTTTTTTCATCTTCCAAATAAACTACTAGCGCCTACATCCTTGTCTTATGATTAGCCTCTGGGGGAACTTAGATTAGGACAGGGTCTGTCTGTGGTTGCTGTGCAGAGAAAAATGTGCTCAATCACGGTACTGAGTGGACGAGCAGCTCTGTTCAGGACATGTGTATGTAGATATTATCCAGATGTGAGCATCTATAAACCACTGAAAGGAGTTTTGTGGGAAATCAAGACATCCTATGTGCATGAGACCAAGAGCTACTCAGTGCCAAGTTGGTGGGAAAGAGTGGGTTTTTTTGGTTTCTCCTCCTAAATCTTCTGAAAAGCTGAGGGAACTGCGGAGCAAGACCTGAAGTATTCAGAGAGCTCACCTGGATGGTTTCTTGGGATCCCCTGTTTCCCTAGGCAGACTTATTTACTCCATATAGGATGATTGGAAGTGTGTGTGTGTGTGTGTGTGTGTGTGTGTGTGTGTGTGTGTGTATGGTGCGGAGGAGGGCTAGTTGCAGAATCTGGGGACCTTTTCCACAGCCTATGGTGGAGGTGTTTGTACCAGGTCCTCAGTGTCCCAATCACAATTTGGTTTTACCGACACTTGCGTTCCACCAGGATTTATAGAGCTGTCAGCTTATAATTGGACTGAAGGGCTGAGTTCAGTTATGGAAACAGAATTTCTTTCAGTTCTTATGTTTTGAACAGTTGAGCATTTTACAGCTGGGTTGGTGAAACGTTTTAATACTATTGGTGTCATGAAACATTTTATAGGAAGGGATAATTGAGTTTTTATTTTTACTAGAAAACAATGCTACCTGCCTGGCTTTGGGGACCAAAACAGGGAAGAGCTCAATTAAGGACCAGAATTCAGGGAGACCCAGTAATTATGAAAACTACATACAGACAAATGCAGAAAAACAAGACCAGAGAAAGCACAAACTAATTTTGATTCTTCTGTAAAATTCTTATGAGAACAATGAAACAGTCAAGGACATTATAAATCCATTCATTTATTTCAAAATTTGCAAAACAAATCCCTTCTTACACATAGTATTTGTACAACATGAAATTATTATTCAATAAGTTGACATGTTAAACCTATTACTGCCTAAACCCATCTATTACTGAGCTATTCAGAGCACTAAGTTAACATTTACCAGAACATTCATCCTCACATCATGGGGAGATCAAGCTGAAATCCTTTATTTCATATTCAGATCTTGCCAGGTCAGGATTGAAATCGGCTACCTTTCTGATACTTTACTGAAAAGCCACTGTGAAATCCACAAAAGAATTATTATCAAGTTACTGCAGTTATTCAGCTGGATGTTGACTTTGATATGTCAAATCTCTGATCTTTAATAGAAAATTGATGGTCGTGCCCTGAGGGTCAGTCATATGCATGACCAGGATAGGCCAAGGTTTGCATTAAATTACATCCAGTCTTGTGGTCTCATTCCCTGGCAGCCAAAGTCAAACAAAGCAAATGGATCCCTTGCTAGTTGGGTCTCTTCATTGTTTTGTGTTGGCATATGGATTTAATTCTGTAATGGGGGACTGCTGGGCACAATCTGCCTTATTGATTTTCTGGAGAGAGTTTTTTCTTAGAGCACCCGGAAGTGCAATAAAAGAAAAGCAACTGGTGCAATTTTTCTTTTTCTCTGCCTTGCATGGTTGTGCAAGCAGCAGATTGATTCTGCCACTAGAAATCTTATGAAGATATTAAATTATATCATCAATCAATTTGTTTTTAGAGGATTGGCTTTCTCTGTGTTAGCGGGCTAGAGAAAAGGAAATAGTAATTCCCTTATGTCTCAATCGTGGGGCAAGTTACTTGGCCATAGTGTTCCCTAGATCTGAGCTGTGCTAAAATGGACTCTTTCAGTAATGGTAATGGCTGACATGCTCCCATTTCCGGTTTTAGAGGCGGGAAGGCTGGGGGAAATTGGAAAGGAAGATCGTTACATAAGGTCTGTAGTTTTCAGAGATTCCAGTGTCAGCAGAGCGGGGCAGCAGCCAGTGCCGGAGAGTTCAGTTCCGCCGGCAGAAATCATAGCGTGGGCTAGAATGGCCCACCACAGGCACTGCCTGCGCCCCCACCCCCGTACTCAGTGACTCACATGAGAACGGTGACACCCAAAGTTGAGGGATTTCTACAGAGTCTCAGAGAGAGTGAGTGTCCTAGTCTAGTCTCGTAGGTTGCTAAGCAAAATGTTAAAAGAGAAATAAATAAAATGGCAGTAAATCTCGTTTTTTTGAACACTTTTTTTTTTTTTTTAAACAGAGTCTCCCTCTGTCGCCCAGGCTGGAGTGCAGTGGCCCGATCTCAGCTCACTGCAACCTCCGCCTCCCAGGTTCAGGTAATTCTTCTGTCTCAGCCTCCCAAGTAGCTGGGCTTACAGGTGCATGCCAACATGCCCAGCTACGTTTTTTGTAGTTTTAGTAGAGATGGCGTTTCCCCATGTTGGCCAGGCTGGTATTAAACTCCTGACCTCAAGGGATCCACAGGCCTCGGCCTCCCAAAGTGCTGGGATTACAGGTCTGAGCCACCATGCCTGGCCGATACTATAATTTTTATACCTCAGTGTTTTTCATCTGTAAACTGTACCCTCCTTATAGGGTTGTTGTGAGGATTATATGAGAGGGCTTGGTTTATAATAGATGTGCATAAATATCGGCAGTTGGTATTTGACAGCTTCTCCTGGGACAGGGCTCGCTGGAATGGGCCCTTGAAACTGGGTTTTGAGCCTCATCTCCTTTGTGCCTGCTCAGAAGCAGTGGCTTTTACGCTGCGTTGAACTGAAATCTGTGAGGAAATGGGCAAAGCACTGCAGTGTTGCTTGGATTGGTTTATTACTTTCTGAGTTAAAACAAGCAGGACCTATTTAGGTTTTCCAGTGTTTGGTTGGTCAAATCCACCTCAGGTTGCATTGCTGATATCTAAGAGAAGAAGGACTTACTTCTAATGGTGGGAACAAGGGCACATTTTCAGACCAGAGGAGGCCAGAAGGTTACAACACATGTTATTCATGTCACTCTAGAGACCGAGTTTTAAATTGTTTTGATGACTATATATTTCTAAACTCTCCTCTGGAGGCCACCACATCTGAAACTGTTTTGGGGATCAATACTAATAATAGCAATAATATTAACAACAATTGTTATATTTTTGAAAGTTTTACTGTATACTAAATATTGTGCTAGGCTTTTTTTCACCCCAAAGAGGAAGCTTCTTAAAATATTCTACAGATGGGGGAAATAGAGCTTAGGAAAGTGAAATAAGTTGCCCAGAGTCCTGTGGTAAGCGGCCAATCAACCTTCAATTCCAGGTGTATTTGATTCCAAAGTACTAGTTCTCATCAACTCTACCTTGCAATACTGGTATAGGATGCAAGCAGGAAAAAACACAACAGTTTTTCTTTATGCAGCATTTCTCTGAAACATTGGATGGAGGCACTGAAAATAAACGGATCTCCATTCTGTCACTTTCTAGGGTCATTCATTTGTTAACTCAGTAAACACTTGTTAAGGTCTTGCTACCTGCAGCGAATCCTGTGCTAGGGGGTGGGGAGACAAAAATGGAGAAGACTTGGTTTCTGTCTGATTAATGCAATCAGAATGCAGGCTTGGTAATAGGGCATGGTGAGGCTGTGAACCAGGTGAAAAGTGGTTGTTTTGCCAAAGAAGAGGATAAGAAGAAATTCGGTTGGGTTCTGTAGGGGGGCACTTTTTCCCCCTTTCATTCCTGATCATTATGTTCTTCTAGACAAATATTCAGGATTTACCTTTGGGGGAAGAAAACACTGTGAGGATCTTAAAAATGTACTTTAAGGAAGGTCTTCTTCCAGGTTCGTGGGGGTGAGCTTTGGAAATGACATTCATCAGACTCAAAGTAAATACTCATTAAATAATTTCAAAATAAGCCATGGAGGCTCTTGTAAATCCAAGGTCAACTGAAGCCATCCAAATTTAGAGCTGGCCTTATCCGTTCCCCACCCCCACCCCCAAAGATGAGTGTTTTAATGAAAGAGGAACACTAAATGCTTTCCCTGAGCTTTAAGACATCGAACTCTCATAGAGCGAGTTCTGCCTCACAGCCAGAGCTGGCCCCTTCCTCACCCTGCCCCTTTCATCTCCCTTTGTTCCGTGTCTATGCTGAAGCTGAGATTTCCCCACCTCTCTCTGTCTTACTGTGGCTCTGAAAGATGATTGCCTTCTGGTGAAGCCCTTTCCCCTTCTTCTGTACCCAAGCTCCGTGTTCAATGAACATCAAAAAGCCTTATCATACCCTGATGGTTTAAATCTTTAAACAGAGCGTAACAGCCGGAGTACATCCAGACCGCTCACATCCTAGAGCCTTGTCACTATGTGTTCCTGCAACAATTACCAGGAGAGGGAGGCTGCGGAGTGAATCAAGTAGCGAGTGTTGTCTCCCCGGACTCCATGCTGATGCTCTGATCAGGACTTCAGCAAAATTCTGTTTGAAATGAGAATAGACTAATTTTCATCCGACTCTTCTCTGAGGAATCCCATGTGGCCCAACACGCCAAGGGTCATCATTAGAAAACTGCCTTCAAAAGAGCTGAGGCTTCTTGTGGCAAAGCTCTCTCCCTTTGTTAAATTTATAAACATTTATGTAAAAATGTATACATTAATTGTTCAGGCTCTTCTCAGCCTGGAAAGCTATGCCCAGGAATGTACTTGGGGGAAATAGACTCATAAAAATACCCCAAGTCGGGATGAAAATGGCCTCATTTTGACTGAAAATTCAGAAGAATTCAGTGATCAAAGGCAATTCTTACTCCCAGCTGTTCAAAGGGACTTATATTAAAAAAAAATCAGATGTGACCAAGAATAGAAAAGAACTCATTAAGAGCTTAATGAGACGGTGACAGGTGAAGTCATCAGTTGCTTAAACACTGCCTTTTTTTTCCTTCCATAGGAGTTACTCATTTGTTTTCCTGGATTCAATTGAGATTTTCTCTAAATCATTATAAAATGCAGAGAAGTTCATCAAAGGAGGAACAGGTTTTAGTTGTGTGTCACTGGGCATCTATGTAATTAAGATAACATCTTCCCCTCTTGCTCCTCACCTCCATGGGAGATGTTTCCAAACACACCCAGGGAAACAAATAATTGAATTGCTTCTACTTTTCCCTCTTCATCGGTTTTCTTTGGAGGGAGAACCCGTAAGAGTGAGCAAGTATTCCAGAAAAGGCCTAATTTGAGGAAGTTTATGAGCCCCATAACCGAAAAGAGAAGGTAAGTTTTGCTGTCCTTAGAGACAGAAAAATAAGGAATCCTAGCGAGGTATGACAGCATACTTTTTTCACAGATTTTGTGTTGCTACTCTGGTGTTTGTATAATACCAAAACAAAGCAGAAGAAAAAAATTTTCTAATTCTCCTAAGCAGCTTAAATCCCTTTTCACTCTCCCCAGGCAAGACCGGATTGTCTTGCATGTTTCCAGGCTCTGACCTTCCTGACGTTGGTCTCCCAACACTAGTAGCCAGTTTTTTTATTCTTTAAGTGCTAGAGGAGTCATGAAAAATTCAGACACTGGGTTTCCCTGAGACCAATCTGGTGGCTTTTTCTTTGTGCTAACTGCTGCTTTCTATGCATCATTCAAAAGGTACATACCAAGTCGTCAGCCTCTCAACTGCTACTTGGTGTTAAACATGAATATTTGTAGCTTAGCAAGGGACTAAATTTAAAAAAAATTAATATTTGACAAGCCCAAAGAAAGGCATAACAGGTCCAGAAGATCCATTTGAAGGGTTTTTATTTGTAAAAAGTCAAAACTTTTTGTACAACTGGGGTGATTCTGAGCCACAAAAGGTTTGCTTTGAAAAAGCACTGATTACTAGACTTCTTCCAGGAACATCGATTATGATTATACCACCCCAAATACAGCAGTGAAGTTGTTTTTTTATATGGATGGCAGGAAGAATATTCATTCCATGCATGTGCCACTAATCTTATATGACTAGGAATCCAAGCGGGATGATATAAGACTTATTCCAGTTGCACATCAAGTATACCTATGATGGCAAAATTGCCTTTTCTCACATTTCTTAATTA
Source organism: Cacajao melanocephalus (assembly GCA_963573385.1). Lineage (NCBI taxonomy): Eukaryota > Metazoa > Chordata > Mammalia > Primates > Pitheciidae > Cacajao > Cacajao melanocephalus. Next base: position 39,882 of record CAUYLG010070451.1, read on the forward strand.
GAATTAGAATCAGCTTAGAACTAATAGAATCTCTTATTAGTAACAAAAAGAATAACTGGCTCTCCGGTTCAAGTGGCATATCTGCATAACTTATAGCCTTAAGAGCATATAGTTCCTGGAACTCTTGTCTGACTGCCTTTAACTCTTCCATATTAATGAGTTGTTCTAAATTTAGTCTGCTGTGACAAACTAATATTAATACAGTATTTTATGGCCCAGAGCATTGTTAATACATAGGAATAAAACTCAGAGTCAAAGGAAAGTGGGAGAAGGAGGGAGATTACTTTGTGTGATTGTCAAGATGTAAGATAATCCAAGTATGTAGATATTAAGACTTAAATATAATACACTGCTTATGGATTTATATTATGTGAAACATTTTCTATTATTTTAAATCCTCATGGCATTAGTTTCCTATTTTCAGGGGTTTATAACTTGGCCATACAAATTCACTCTGGGCTGAAACTTGGAATGCAGGGTCTTAACCTGGGGACATTTTGTTTATTTATTTATTTTACTTAACCAAATTAAAAGTCAGTTTGGCCATTTTTAACCCAGGCAAGTGGCAAAGGAGGAGCACAGGTTTGGAATTCAATTTTGTACACAGAGCTCCAGCTTGCTTCAAAAAGTCAGCACTCAGGAAAGGAAACGATAAATGACTGGTGGGGGAAATTTTATAAAAAGGAAAATAAAAGCTACAAATGCAATCAATAAACATGATGAAAGGATTTCTTTCTTTAACTGCAGAGTGTTTCTTTTAAAGTATACACTTTGAGTAGCAGCTGATGTATGGGTATTGGTTTGGGTTGCCCCCCGTGGGTAGACAGCAAATTTGTAGAATTTGCAGAAGGTGTAGATGTGTATGTGTATGTATAAATATAATTTATATTTGTCATTTGTATCTAAGTAATAAAAACATTCAATGTGGGATCAACCTTGTTCTCTAGCAAGATGCAGTGCTTTCTTTTTAATGAATCCACAACTTCAGAAGAAAAGCGAGTGTCACAGTTATTATCATAGGCAGCTCTGGGCTGCCAGCTGCATCAGTCAGGGAAATTGTGAGGTCCATGTAAGTGAGGAAGCAGTGGGGTGGGAGCTTGTGGCAGACTAGTTGTGAAACTTGTTTTAAAAGTCCAACAGGATGGGGGAGCCAGCCAAAAATGAAGCAGCGTTTTTATCCCAACTAAAAGCACTAAAAGCTTAATGCAAAGCCAGCTCTGTGGGTAACTCTCAAGATGTGTAGGTGTCCGTTTGGCAGTTGTTTTTAAAAAGCCTCTTCGTATCTTTAAAAGGAAAGCCTGTGTGGGAAATTGTCATTGTATTTCCAGGATATTATGTTATTCACAGAAAACTGTTCGTTTGCTAGAAATAAAAAAAATTTATTTCTTTCCCTTACTTTTATATGTATATAATTCTATGACACTGAGGTCAGTTGGTGAAATTTTTCTTTAAATTGTTCATTCTTTCAAGTCAATGCTAATTAATTCATAGAGAGAACATTCTCTTTCTGTACCAAGCTTCCTAGGGACATGCTGGGAAGAGTTTTTTTTTTTTTTAACCTGGAATTTCACAAAGGAAATTTTTCATAAGGAAAATGAGAACTGGCTGCTCTTCAGAGAAGAAGAAAAAACTCAACTGGTCTGATCCAGCAAGATTGTCAAACATCTTCCCAGAGTCCAGAAGTAGCTGAGTGGCCCCAGCACAAAGTGACTAGGAGACCTTTTGTAGCAAATGGAAACAGGAGGCTGTGCTCATGGTTTTTGGATCTCCAGTGCTGGATGATGATATATTGGTTGGTGACGCATCTGAAGACTTGGAAGCCACAACAACAAAAGGCAGAATAAGATAAACATTTCAAAAGCAATTGATTCCTCTACATAAAAATGTAATCAAATATACAAAACCCCAGAAATATCTACTTTGAAGTTTTCAGTTTAAGATGTCTATTTGTAAAATCCTTAGCCTCATAATAGCCTTCTTGTTAATGGGCTAAAATAAAGCATAAACCAATAATCAAATGCAAATTAGCGGTAACTATCTGTTAAGGTGAACAACTTCCCTCAGGGCTAGTTAGGATAAAATTTCAATCCCTATTGCTACATGATGACCAGTTATGTGACTGATGCTTTGTATATCCTGGATTTTAGCTGCTTGAAATGCGTGACTCACGATAGTTTTAGCTGTTAGTTCTGTGTTATAGATGTTGATACATTTTTTAGCTAAGAAGATAAATTTTTGCTTTGCCAAAAGAGAAAACAACTTCTGTATTTTGTTACATCTGCTGAGTCTTACAATCAGACTGAAGATCAGGAAGGGAAAGATAACCGCTGGATTTCTAAGCTTTGTTACAAAATTGGGGCCTCATTTAGCAGAGGTTGGCTGAGTATCTTTAATTGGGCTTGGTTTTAAGAAATCTGGGTTGCTTTTTGTATGGTGGCTTCAGATGAGCTAAATTGCCAGAAATGACAAAATGATTCCATGTGCTTAGAACGTTTTCCTTCCTAGCTCTTTCTCGGGATATAATTCATGTTTTTTTGTTTTTTGGCTTTTTTAGAGAGTGGAAGGTTCTCTTTCCATTTACTAGAGCCACCTGTAAAAACTTAGGACATCTTTCAAAGGTCTCTCACCATTATACCTAAAATTATGCAACTTAAATTTAACTTAATTTTTAAAACCAAGTAGCACATTTGCAATGTTCAAAATAAAAATATAGTATACAGTAAAAAGTCTGTCTCTGAGGGGTATCCTCTGATTACCCTGTTCTGTACTCCTCCCCGCAGATTGCTGGTACTCACATTTACTAGTTTATCCTTTCAAAAATATCCTAGGTCCATATCGTATTTCCTGTTTCATACAAATGGTAGTGTTCTCACACACTGTTCTGCATTTTGGTTCTTCTTTTAATAACTGATCTTGGAGATCTTCTATATCAAATCATGAGGGCTTCCTCATCCTTTTTTAAATGGCAGCATTATATTCCATTTTATGATTGTGGTATAATTAATTTAGTCTTCAACTGATAAAATTGAAAGTTTTTCCAGTATTTGGCCATTAATTTAAAGTGTTTCCAGTATTTTGCCATTAAAAACACTGCAGCAAAAAATTACTTTATACATATGACATATCACACATATGCAAAAATATCTGTAGGATAAATTCCTAGAAACATAATTGTTGGTCAAATGAAATGTGCATTTGTAATTTGGATGATGTACCCAAATTATCTTCCACAGACGTCGTAATGGTTACTCCCTCCCGTATTGAATGAGTGTGCCTAATTTTCTACACCCGTATCCTGCATAAAGTGGTGTTATCAAACTTGATCTCTGTCAATTTGATAGATATAAAAAAAGAAGATACTTTGGTTAAATTTTAAATCATATTTCTCCTATTATGAATTGAGATAAGAGTTTGAACATGTATTTAACAGTCACTTGTTTTCCACTTTCTGTGAGCAGTCTATTTATGTCTTAAATTACTTCTATGGAACAAGTCAAATCCCATATTTTCCACCTTGATTTTACAGAATCATGGATCTGGAAATTGATAGTAGGGATTCTAGTCAATGTTTTATCTCTTGGACAGGAGTACTGGAAAAAACGTCTTGGCCTGATATGAACATGAAAAACATGATGAGATTTGGTTGACCCCTTCCTTTTTAAAAAAGGTTATGAAAGTCCTAATTTTATTTGAAGGTTTGAAGGCAGAGACCAGGAGAAGGATTTTTGACTGGTGTCAAGTGCAAGCCTTAAAGTTGTCTGGAATTGAAATTGTGTAAATTTTCTTTTTGTAGAATGCATCTCTCTCTGGACTTACATTCCGGGATCCATTCATGTAAATATTTGCCTTCATTCTCTATTAAATATAGAATGACCCTATAGTCAGATGATTGCATATGTTGATCGGTAGATGAAGATCATGAAACAAAAATGGGAAGGATCTGTGAGTCATTGCGCCAGCGCTATGTTAACCTTTTTAACAAGGTGTTTTACTCTTGCTATTTGTTTTTGTTAGCAGAAAAGAATTTGAATTTGAATTTTATTATTATTTTTTTGAGACAAGGTCTCGTTCTGTTGCCCGGGCTGGAATGCAGTAGTGCAATCTCAACTTGCTGCAGCCTTAAACTCCTGAGCTCAAACAGTCCTCTTTCTTCAGCCTCCCAAGTAGCTGGGACTACAGGTGCAAGCCACCACCTGAGACTAATTTTTTGTATTTTTCTCATTCTTTGTTGAGAATGTTGCCTAAGTTGGTCTAGAACTCCTAGGCTCAAGTGATCTCCTGCCTTGGCCTCTCAGAGTGTTGGGATTACCGGCATGAACCACTGCACCCGGCCTGAAAATAAGTTTAAAAAGAAATAGAAAAGATATAGTTAAAAAAAAATCCCTAAAGAATAAGTGGAACACAGCTTTATTCTTAGCACTCAGAACTAATAGTTAAGCCTTTGTCATATTTATCTGAGTTTTGTTTCTTTTCTTCTGCATCGAGGGATAATCACTGTACATTTTTTAAAAAGTTATATATCTATATGCAATTTTTAAACAACATAGTATTGTTTTGTGTGCTTTTAAAAAATATAGATAGTACAATTGTGTATCATTCTGTCTTGCATTTTTTACTCAACAATACAGTTTTTACTGAGATTTATCTGTGTTCCTATATTCTATATAGACATATACAGAATATATATACATACATATATATATATATACACACACACATATATATTTAAGTTGTGGTATTTCACTGTCTGAGTATACCAGATTTTGTTTATCCTTTCTCTGTTGGTGGATGTTTAGGTTGTTACCAGTTTGCTATAGTTTTTAGTGTATATTCACAAACAGTAGCTCACAGGGTCCTTACATAAACTCAGTGTCACATGTGAGTCAGGACAAATGAGAAAATTCAAACACAGAGAGGTAACTAATTAACTTGGCTAAGATTTGTTTCACTCTCAGACAGAATCCCGGTTTCCTAATTCTTCCTGTAAGGACCTTGCACCTACTTTGCACAGCTTTCTGTTTTTCAGAGCTTGGAGAATTTTTAGAAGTTGTAACGGAAGCTACTTACACACAATTTGGGTTAAGAATACCCTGTGCTTCTCTCCTTTATATATATATGTATATATATATGTGCATATATATATACACATATATATGCACATATATATGTGTATATATATATACATATATATATACACACACACACATGCACGCACACACACATATATATTTTAAGCTCTGTTTTAAATTTTTTTCTGCACTAAAATCAGTTTCAAGAAATAAATATCTATAAAACAGATATTTTAAAAGACAAATAAAAATCCCAACAAACTTTTCCACATGCCTGTTTAAGTTTTGAGAAAAATGTTAAAGGAAACTAAAAGGTCTCTTAAGTAGCAAATTTCCTGAGCTTAATTCTTCTCGTAGAGATGTGTTCTTGATATATTGCTGACATTTTAATCTAGAACCAGGACTTTAGTAAACATGCCTCCTCTGCTAACTTCAATTTCTATTTCCTTTTGCAATGACTAAAAACTTGGTTAGAAAGGACAAGATTAAGATCCTTCTCAAGCAAGACTTTGTCTTCTGTAAACTACGATGACCATGGTGATTTGAGGATGAAAAACTGAAAGTCAACAACAGCCAACAACAAGTACAGTACTTTAAAATGAAGAATAATATTTATTTATTTATTTGTTTATTGAGACAGGGTCTTACTCTGTTGCCCAGGCTAAAGTGCAGTAGTGTAATCTCAGCTCACGGCAACCTCTGCCTCCCAGGCTCAAGCCTCAGCCTGCCAAGTAGCTGGGATTACAGGCACATGCCACCATGCCTGGCTAATTTTTATTTTTATTTTTGTATTTTTGGTAGAGACGGGGTTTTGTCATGTTGCCCAGACTGGTCTCGAACTCCTGAGCTGAGGACGACCCATCCACTTCTGTCTCCCAAAGTGCTGAGATTACAGGCATGAGCCACTGCGCCGGGCCAAGAGTAATTTACATAGAGAGAGTGGATGATAGACTTACAGAATATTTGAGCTGAAAGGATCCAGGTTGTAGATGTATGACTTGCCCAAGACCACATAGGGTACTAGCAGGTATACCAGAGCACATGAGAATGATGTACTTACACAATAATTTATTTTTAGTTTTCTTATTTTTTTTTTTGAAAAAGAAAGGCATACTGTTCTGTAGATGTGTTTAAATTAAGAAAGGAGAATAAAATTTTCTATTAAGTAAATATATGAAAATAGAAATATTTTACATTACATTTATGGAGAGAGTTAATTCAAATAGAAGTGTCACCAGTGTTGAGTGTGGAAATACCATCACGGCCTATCTAGCTGGGAATGATAACCTGAAGAAAGCACAAAACCATCAGAAAGAATTGCTTCTGCAGAAAGAAATTGGTTGTCTGGCTCACACTACTTTCAGAGGACTTTCGATAGCTGTAGAACCATGTTGAAACTCAAATCTTACCTTCTTGGGGAAGCGGAGCATTCCTGTCTTTTCAATACGGATCAGGTACACCTTCTACATGCTGTTGTAGAGTACTGTGTCTATCTTCATCGTAATCATTCACAACAAAGTTTCATAATTACCTGATTGCATGTCTGTTTCCTTCACTTGGCTATAGGATGCATATATTTTGAAACCAGGCCTGTCTTTTCCACCATTATATCCAAAGTGACCAGCAGAGTGTGGGTTTAGAGCAGGCAGTCGTGAAGGTCCACTAAAAGATATAACAGAAAAATAAATAAATGCTCTATTAAGATTGTGTCTCAGGAGGAAGTTTGCACTGTCAGAGTTTACAAAGTCTAGAATACGATTTAAAAAATGCTAAGTGCCTGTTACTGCTAAATGAGTAAAATGTACTAGAATTGTGTGAAGAAGCTTGAAAGTAGAGATTTTCCTTTGCTAAATTAGAAATGACTAGTTGAGTTTTCTATTTGAAGATATAACAATATTCTTATGTTGTTAAAGAACGTTAGAAATCTTGACTTTTACAAGAAAATAATTATCTAGAAGTAAAGTGTTGAGTATTAATGCAAACATTCTGTGGAATATCCACCACTTGTTTTATGTTTTTTTAATTGACGGAGTGGGAGACCATATTATCACCCATTTAATTTTATACAAATTCTTTAGCTGCATCACTAGCTAAAAGAAATAACCATATCATACTTTAATATCAATTACTATTATTAGATTATCAAATGTAAAAGCCTAAAAATATCTAAATGTCACATGGGTTGAACTACCCTCCCACAGTAATTTAAATATGTTAACTGTTACAAGATAATTTTAGAAAGAAAACATAGGCATTATCAACAAAGTAAAAATGAAATGAATATTTTAATCTAGCATAACTGTGGTTTCTAGTTGCAGATTTTACTTGATTAATCTTATTTGAGGTCATGAATGCTTTGTAATCTTAGGGCCTTTTGTAGCCTTTACAAGTTTTCTCACTAGAGGGCAGCATTTGACTAAATGTCCATCCAAACAAGGTTTTTCTGGTGAACTGGGAATATCCATGCAGATCATTTTAATAACTCAGTTAGCAGACTTACATGGATTTCTAATTCGATTTGTTGGGCTGGGACCCAATTTGGTTTGATAAGCCTTTAGAAGTGAATTTTAGGGATTTACTCCAGTAATAAATATGAATTGTTTTTAGATAGGTATTGTATCAGATTCGTGAAAGTCATGCTTACCCTAGAGCTTCTATTGCCTAGCCTTTTAAATGCACAGAAATTATTATATTAAATTATTTATTATTGAAACTGAATAAAAGAATCGAGTTACTGGTTTATAAGCACCCCCTCTTTTTTAAAAAAAATCTTCTTCTATTGTTCAATTGTGTCTGTTTCTCAGTTAATCTTATCTATATTATTTCCCTTGGAATTTTGGTTTTAAGTGTGAGCCCTGCAGAAGTGTTATGGATGACTGCAAGAGCTGCTAGTGGAGATCTCTCTTATGGAAGAAGTTCTTCCTTTGATATTGGCCTTGAGCATAACTGATGCTCAGGGAAAATGCTTTCAATCTTATGAAGAGCATGCTCAGAGGCTGGTCTACAGTCCGTGGAATAAGGATGAAGACCCAGAAAGGTAGCCCTCATTCTTGATTTTGTCTGGCAAGAGGATAAGCCATTGCTTGGTTCTCATTATTATTCTCTTAATGTTGGGACAAAATTTCTTTGATTTTCCAATATGGAGTTGAATGTATAGTGGAGACATCTGGGATATGCAGTTTTTTATGGAGATTGGATATGACAGCCAATTACCAACTACATCCCACCATTAGTTAATAGGAGTATTGCTATGGAAGTCAATGTTGGAGAAAATGGCATTATCTTAAGTGGCCATTTACATAGTCTTTTTTGTCCAATGACTAATTGCTCAAAGGAACCATTCAAATAATTACAACAGAAATTTATATTCACAAACATACAAGTATAGTACCACATAAGTATGTACAACTATGTATCAGTGAAAAACATACAAGTATAGGTGTATGTATGCATATGTATATATTATGCCATTGAATTCGTGTTTTCAAGCCTTTACATAAATTTATTTTGATGACATGTTTTCTAGGTGAAAGTGATAATTACATTTGAATCCTTATAACGTTGAAAGAGACACTTCTCTTCCTGTTCCAATTCATATTTGGATGAATTATCAAAAAGTAAATTTTAAAATGCTCTTTTGAGATGTTATCCTGGGCTTCTAACAATGATGTAAGCAGAATTAAATATCTGGAACACTGTGATAGCTGCACCAGGTAATTTTGGAACAAATACTTTTATCAAAAAGGCCAGAGAAGATCTAAAAGCAGAAATGTTATTGCATAAGGTATACGAGCAGATTTTTTTTCATTTTTGGGTTCTTTGGACCTTTGTGCTTTCTTCTTCACTATAGGAGATCAATTTGGGAGATTTTACCATTTCTTTTCCATTTTTTTGTGTTTCATGGGGCTTTAATAGCCAGCATACTTTTGCAAAATAAAAAAGAGGCATAACTTAAAAAGTATACCCAGTTGCTCCAGGGCCAACCCTATTTTATTTCGTACTCAGAACATATTTGATATTAATATTTACATATTTTTCAGAATTAAAATTAAAGGCTTCAGTAGAGAGCATTGTTTCTCTTGTAAAAAATCAAAAGGAAATAATCTAATCAATTAGATTTGATGAGTAATAATGCTTAGATATCAGTAACTGATCAAATGCTAATTTTCTGTTCAGATTTATATGTTTTTAATGAATGTTTTTGGGAATCTCAGAGAACACAAGGAACTGGTAAGCCAAAGTGATCCATTTCCACACTATTTCCTCTTCAAATGTTTGAAGTCTATTTTTAACACTTCCAACCACTTTCTCTGCCCCTCTCTCCGGAGAATATATGTCTGTGGACAAAGTGAGAGATACAGAAGTTGGAGGGCAGAATTTCCAAGTCACCTAAACCTTTGTTCGTTGTTCATTCATGGAGCAAACATATATCGAATGCCTGCTTAATGACATGGACAGTGCTAGGCACTGGAGACACACGTAAATAAGATGCAGTCTTTGCCTTCAAAAAGCTCACAGTCAAGTACAGGCAACAAAGAAGTCAGTTATTGTGGTCCAGTGTGACAGGTGCTTTGATAGAAAATACTGCCAGGATACCATGGAATCATGGTGAATGGGTTTCTAAACTCTAAAAATCACAGAAGACTCACCTGGTATTAGGTTGTTTCAAAAGGAATTGTGTTTTTTGCCATTACTTTTAATGGCAAATCTAATAAAATGATGCAAGAAGGAACCAGTAGGAGTTATTTAGAAGAAAGAGGGAGAAAATGAAGGTGGAGGAGAAAGGAGTTTCAGACAGAAGAAACAGCATGTGTGATGTAATGGAAGCAGGAGACAGGATTGCAGGTTGGGAATCACAGGCAGTCACATTTGCTTGGAATAAAGCGGTCTTGTGGAATTATGGAGGCAGGAGCTCCATCATAAAGGGCTTTGTTAAAGATATTAACACCATTTATTTCCTCTTTACAACTGCCCTGTTACCACCATAGGCGTAGTGATTTGGGCTCCCAACATATGATTTGTGGGAAAGACTGTTGGGACAACATATTTAGCCTAAGGGATTTAAGATAAAAATCAGCAGTAGGGGGGAAGAAAGAAGAACTAATACTTAGGGAATTGGCTGAAAGTATGAAATCTGCCGTGGTTTTAATCTCAGCTCTGTCACTTTCTAGCTGTGTCAACTTGGGAAAGTTATTTAGCCTCTCCATACCCCAGTTACCTTATCTGTAAAAATGGCAGTAGGAATAATCCCTACCTCAATAGGGATATTATGAGGATCAAATGAATTTTTGTTTTGTGAAGCTATTAGAACTGTAGCTTAGTTAACATATTAATAAACAAGTTTGTAAGTAAAATATTGAATGCCTACTATGAACATGGCATTTTCATAATGTCACTTCATTTTGACCTTTATTCTTTGAGTAACTATTATTCACCCATGTTCACAGATTTTAAAAACTGAGGTTGAAAAGGAATTGGTAATTGGCTCAGGAGTTCATGGACCCAAACCCTTGGCTGGACCCCGTGATGTCACCTGAAGAGAGAGATAAGTAAGTGTGACTCTAGTTTGCACTGAAGCATGTGGTGCCAGAGAACAGTGCGGATTTGGCAAGACCTCTCAGAGAGCTGGTCCCCACGCTTGTGGGGAAGGAGACATCAGTACTGTGAATCTGATTCTTGCTCCTGCTGGTCCTAAGTGGAGTCCTCAGCTCAGGAGAGTCAGGCTCTCATCTCAGAGAAAATACCCTTCTTGGGCAGAAGCATACAAACTCCCTAGAGAGAAATGTACTGTGGATGCTGTAGCTCAAGGATAAAGACTTTACGAAACATCAAGGAAAGCCTAAAAAATTACTTATTGAATCAATCCTGGAGTTAGAGGCTTAGTTTTTTTTGGATGTATTTTTCAGGTCTCTGTTCAAATGACGTTATAGGTCATGAGTTGGAGTATGAACTTTGGAGTCAGACTAACTGAAGTTTAATAACTGTGATATTATAATAATACTATTTTTAATACTGAATACTTGCTAGCATATGGTAAGTATATACCAGGTACTGAGCGAGGCACTTCGTGTGAATCACCTCATTTCATCCTCTCTGCAGTTCTGAGGATTGTCATCTCTGGTTCACAGCTAAGGAGACCAAGGCTCAGTTAATTTAAATAACTTTTCCACAGCAAAACAGCATGAAAGTCTAGAGCACTGGCTGTAGCATCAGGTTCTTGAGGATGAATCTTGAAATACCTTCTAGACTGTACAAACTAAGGTGAGTAACTGAACCTCTCTAAGCTGAATTTCCTCATCTGTAAAAATGGAAAATGATGACCTAATTCATAGGGTTGATATGACACTAAATGTATGGGAATACATATGGCACCCAACACAGTGCCTGGCACACAGTAAGCATAGTAAATAGAGGTAATTTGCTGGCTGGCTGTCCGTACATGCTCATAGTCGGGAGCACCCATTTTTGTGCTTGCTTAGATCAGTGTCTCTTTATTTTCATCATCAAACACTCAGGGAGCTCATATTGGTGCTGATCACAGTTGAAGACAAGACCCCCCTAAGAACCAAATGCTCGTGGAGCTAGCAATGCACTGAAGAAAGTCAGAGGAGGATTGCACCATCCTGGTTGGGGTGGGCTGGGAACATGTCACAGAAGACAATAATGGCCAGTGCTTACCTCACACTTTTTTTTCTTGAGGTTTTAATTTTTTAAATTATTTTCAAAATTTTTTGTGGGTACATAGCAGGTATATATATTTATAGGGTACATGAAATGTTTTGATACAGCCCTGCAATGCAAAATAAGCACACCATGGTGAATGGAGTATTCATCCCCTCAAGCATTTGTGCTTTGAGTTACAAACAATTCATTTACATCCTTCAAGTTATTTTAAGATATACAATTTATTATTGACTATAGTCACCCTATGTGCTATCAAATAGTAGGTGTTATTCATTCTTTCCAGTTTTTTGTACCCATTAAATATCCCTACCTTCCTCCCAACCGCCCACTAACTATCCTTCTTCTTTCTATGGCCGTGAGTTCAACTGATTTGATTTTTAGAAACACAAGTAAGTGAGAACATGCAATGTGTGTCCCTCTGTGCCTGGCTTATTTCATTCAACATAAATTATCTCCATTTCTATCCATGTTGTTGCAAATGACTGGATCTCATTCTTCTTATGACTGAATAGTACATTGTGTATAAGCACCACATTTTCTTTATCCATTCTTCTGCTGATGGACACTTAGGTTGATTCCAAATCTTAGCTTTTGTAAACAGTGCAGCAACAAACATAGGAGTGTAGATATCTCTTCGATGTACTGATTTCCTCTCTTTTGGGTATATACCTAAGCAATGGGATTGCTGGATCATCTGGTAGCTCAATTTTTAGTTTTTTGAGGAACCTCCAAACTGTTTTCCATAGTGCTTGTACTAATTTACATTCCCACCAACAGTGTACGAGGGTTCCCTTTTTCTACATCCTCGCCAGCATTTGTTATTGCCTGTCATTGGATAAAAACCATTTTAACTGGGGTGAGATAATATTTCATTGGAGTTCTGATTTGCATTTCTCTGATGTTCAGTGATTCGGAGCAACTTTTTTATGCCTGTTTGCCATTTGTGTGTCTTTTTTTTTTTTTAAGAAATGGCTATTCAAATTTCTGCCCATTTTTCAATTAGATTATTAGATTTTTTCCCACAGAGTTGTTTGAGCTCCTTATATATTCTGCTTATTAATACCTCAGATGGATAGTTTGCAAATATTTTCTCCCATTCTCAGGATTATCTGTTTACTTTGATTTTTTTTTTTTCTGTGCAGAAGCTTTTTAACTTGATATGATCTCATTTGTCCATGTTTGCTTTGTTTGCCTGTGCTTGCGGGGTATTGCTCAAGAAATCTTTGCCCAGACCAATTGTCTTGGAGAGTTTTTCCAATGATCTTCTTGTAATAGTTTCATAATTTGAGGTCTTAGATTTAAATATTTAATCCATTTTAATTTGATTTTTGTATATGATGAAAGAGAGGGGTCTAGTTTCATTCTTTTGCATATGAATATCTAGTTTTCCCAGCACAATTTATTGAAGAGATTCTCTTTTCCCCAGTGTGTCTTCTTGGCAGCTTTGTAAAAACTGAGTTCCTTGTAGGTGTGTGGATTTGTTTCTGGGTTCTTTGTTCTTTATTGTGTTCCATTGGCCTATGTGTCCATTTTTATGTTAGTGTCATGCTGTTTTGGTTACCATAGCTTTGCAGTACAATTTGAAGTCAGGAAATGTGATTCCTCCAGTTTTGTTCTTTTTGCTCAGAATAGCTTTGGCTATTCTGGGTCTCTTGTGATTCCATATAAATTTTAAGATGTTTTTTCTATTTCTGTGAAGAATGTCATCACTATTTTGATAGGGATTGCATTGAATCTGTAGATTGCTCTAGGTAGTATGGACATTTTAACAATATTGATTCTTCAAATCCATGAATGTGAACTATTTCTCCAATTTTTGGTGTTCTCTTCAATTTCTGTCACCTGTGTTTTATAGTTTTCATTACAGAGATATTTTACTTTTTTGGTTAAGTTAATTTCTAGGTATTTAATTTTATGTGTGGCTATGGTAGATGGGATTACTTTTTAAATTTCATTTTCACATTGTTCACTATTGGCATATAGAAATACTACTGATTTTTATATGTTGATTTTGTATCTTGCAACTTTACTGAATTTATCAGTTCTAATAGTTTTCTTGTGAAATCTTTAGGTTTTTCCAAATATAAGATCATATCATCAGCAAACAAGTATAATTTGACTTCTTCCTTTCCAATTTGGATGCCCTTTATATCTTTCTTTTGTCTGATTGCTCTAGCTAGGACTTCCAGTACTATGTTGAATAACAGTGGTGACAGTGGGCATCCTTTTTGTGTTCCAGATCTTAGAGGAAAGCACTTTCTATTTGCTAGGTATAGTATGCATGCACATTTTACATATGAGTAAACTGAGGTATAGATCTGCAGAATAACTTACCTAACATCTCTTAAGCTTGTAAGAGACAGCCAGGATATAAACATAGGCAGACAATTTCTGGGTCCCTGTGCTTGTAATGGTTTTGAATGATGTAATGACAACAACAACAGTAGTAGCAGTCACTATTGTTTTTAAGTAACTACTATGTGGCAGGTAATTCACTTTAGTACATTATTGTATTTAATCCTCACAATAACCTTAGGGATCAGGGTTATGGTGCTTGCTTTGAAGGTGAGGAAACAAAAACTTAGAGTTGTCATTTAAGAAATGATGACGAATCTTGTCCAAGGACTTGCAATTAGTAAGTAGCAATTCTAGGATTCAAACTCAGGTTGAACTGGCTCCAAAGTGAAGTAAGCATTTTTTCCACTGCTAACTTTGTCTCATATAAACAAGTGAAATGAGGATGAGACCACTCCAAGTAGTTGTGATGACTAGGCTGCACATGGTGTTAGAGGGATCACTAAGGACCATAGTTTGGCTGGAGGGGTATGTGTGTACGTGTGTGTATATAGAAGGATAATGGAAGATAAAGCTTGAGAGATGCCACTGACAGTTAAAACAGGACTCAATTACTGAAATCCTCCAACGATCAAAGGTATTTCCCACATAAGAAAGTGAGTGTTTTCAGATAAAAGATGATTTATCAGTGTCACCCTGATTCTAAGATGTTAATTCTGACAGCTGTCTGAGGGTTGCCCCAAATCTCCTTAAATTTTCTTCCTTGCCCCCTTTTCTTCAGCTTGATCTAATAGTGGGGTTACCAGACCTCACAAATAAAAACACAACACCAACTAAATTTGAATTTCAGACAAGCAAAAACTAATTTTTCGTATAAGTGTGTCCCATGTAATTTGATAGATGCAAACATATCTAAGCGGCCTGTAGACAGGTATGTTTCCCAGTTATGAAACCTCACCAGGGGCTAGCACTCAGCCCTGATGACAGCTTAATAAGCTGCATCTACATATTTTAGAGAAGGTTCTCCCATAAATGGTGCTATATCTCCCACCCTATGCTTGGCCACCCAGAAAAAGTCTTGCCACCCAGGATTTACCTCCTCTAAATTTATAATTCCACATCTGGCAACCACTTAGAAAAAGGGCTACAGAATAAAAACTGGCCTTGATGATATTATGCCAACAATTGTCAGTAGATCAGCTGCCTGTAATGTAGCATGTGTTCCTCATTTGGCTTTGTTAGCTACCACGAGGTCTTCTTGCAAATAAGGCCTCATTACATTCACTGCTACCACTTTTGAAACCTCTCTTTGGTTGCTCTCCATTCCCCA
The DNA here is from genome assembly GCA_963573385.1 of Cacajao melanocephalus. NCBI lineage: Eukaryota > Metazoa > Chordata > Mammalia > Primates > Pitheciidae > Cacajao > Cacajao melanocephalus. Next base: position 55,260 of record CAUYLG010070451.1, read on the forward strand.
CCCCTGTCTGAACATGGCACACCACCTTCGATATGGGCATGCTGCCAGCAGAGCAGATGGCTGTGAACCTTGGCATGCCAGGAAGCCATTAGGTTCATCAGTGTGAGCAACAGGGGGTAAGTTTCTATCTGCAAATATAAAAGTAACAGCCCTTGCAGGGCAAAGGGCAGAAACCGTCTTGAACTAAGGGGGCTGACCTTTCAGTCTCATATATGGTGTTTGCAGAGCTGCAAGTTTAGAGCACCGCACGAAGGAGTGGCCTCAGAGAGACCTAAACTGAGAGGAAAGAGCTGCTGAAATTGACAAAAGCCTTCATTTCTACTTTGTAGCGAACTGCGAGGGCCAGGGCTGTTTGTGGGTGACAGCAAGTGAATTCACCAGCAGCCAGCTTTCCATTTCTGTTCAGTAATCTCCTGCAGAGAAGCAACAAGCCTGCCAAGGACAGACTGTGTTCTAGTTTACACCAGGGACCGCAGTGTTCCCCTAAACCTGAGTTCTTCGGTATTTACTGGTCCAACAGACACAGACAGGTAAAATGAAAACAGGTTTCCTTAAATTAGTGATGATGATTGAGGAAGGCATCAGAGAAAGGATAAGAATGTGTTAGAAAAATATATGGGTGTCCACTTTGTTTCCTTTTAATCTTTAATTTTTTTCAGCTTAAAATGGTTGATCATTAGAAAAACTTCAAATACTGCAGAAATATAAAGAGAAATGGATGTCTCTTCTAACCCTGTACCTAAAAGATACTTACTGTCAATGATTTGTTTTATATTTGTGCAGATATTCTTCCTTGAATAGTAGGTGTCCACTTTGCAATCGTAGTTTTCTTTAGATCAAGCAGTGTCTTTTTTTTTCTTTATTAAAATATTCTCATCAAGGTAGAAGTCAATAAAAATATCTTTATCTGGTGAGAACTAACCTGCCAGACACGAATCTTTTGTTTACTCCTAAATTCAGTGAAATTGCTGGAGCTGGACTTATTTTCAGTTTGAGTGGTCACATTATCAATTTCATGCCAGTCAGTGTAAAATGATTTCCTACTTAGACATGTGGTTGATGTTTCATTATATTTTCTTTTTAAAAATGGTTCCTCAAATATTCTTCCTCTGCTGGTCTCTGAAGCCATTGTTGTTGCTCAGATGCTTTTCTTGTTGGCCTATTGCTCTGGTACTGACCTATTTTCTGACTTCTTACCTATTTATTCAAATGTATGCTAGATATAAGTACTTGGAGGTTTCACATATACCCCAAACTCTGTTTATCCACTTCTCTGAGTCTCAATCCATTAATATTAAATATGCTATCACCCATCAGATTATTCGTGCCAGAAATATGGTCTTCCTCACTCTTTCTTTTCATAGCCTCTTCATAAGCACATTCAATCCATCAGCAAGACCAAGAGGTTTTATTACTCAAATATTTCTCAGATCTTTACTTTCAAAAACCTTCTACTTTTCAAAGACTATCTAAATTCATTCCCTGAAAGTAGACCCGTTGCATTCTGCCAAAATGCAATTTCAGTAAAAACACTTTGCCACAGCCAACTAAAGTAATGCCGTTCAAGTACCAAGCTGTCTGTGACCCGGCTTAACCCAGTAGTAGAACTCAGAGATCTAAGGAATGTATTGACTCTCTCCCTGAGGAAATCCTTCCAAATGCCATTCCTTTAAGCTGAGAATTTGATAAGATGTACTCCCTAAAAATGTATCTGCAGCACAGCTGGTATATAGTGCCAAGTAGTTACGTCTGTCTTAACAGACAATTAAGCAAAGATAAGGTTGATATTCCCCTGTAGAAGCTGAGCAAGGAAGGCTGCCTGGAGAGAAGGGCTTATCTCTGCTTTAAGATGAGCCAATTGAGTATCTACAGATAGGTCCAGAGTTCAACTCAGAGAAGAGTTATGAATCTGTTCTAATGTCAACACAAATGTGTGATTGAGGGCCTGAAGTTTTACTCCATAGAATAAGCTAGCCTGGGGAAATGTTAAAATAGATTTAACTGGATATCTGACCTTACCTTTGCAAAAAAGCCCCAAACTTCAAACACTGTAAGCATGCTCACCTTTAGCAATCCTGTATCCTGGTCTGTCATAACCTCCAAGATCAACAATGGTGAAATGTGTACCAGGGTCAATGACCAAGGCTACTTGTTGCTTGAGATCTTTATTTATAAACCAGGTAAGATCTAGGCCAGTGCTACTAAATAGAATAGATCTAGATTTAGAATAGATTTTTGTAGCCATACTTTCTGGCAAAACTAACAACCAATACCAGTTCTCTAAGGCAACACATACATATAAAAAATTGTTTGTTTTTCTTTTCTCTAAAAACCAGTAAGCAGTGATGATAGTGGGAGCCTTCATTTGTTCTAAGTATACTACATTTCATTTTTACCAACTAAAAAACAAGTATTAGAAAAGAACACTGATATTTTCAGTGGTTACCAAAGTTTTGGGAAATGTACTGGCCATATGCTGTCATGAAAACAGATTTTTGAAAAAAGCCAATGATGAGTGCCATATCTTGTCCTAATTATCCCCCAGAGAGTTCTATATTTGGTTTGGAGGGGTGTTTGGTCTTAAAATTATATGAGCTGAAATGATAATCCTGGAATGGGATAGCAGTGCACAGTCATGCTTGAAAAAAGTAAACTTACTGACTGTGTGTTGGTCATTGTCAGCTGAAAATCCTGCAGTTAATTGAGAAGTGTCCATTCTTCTTTCTGCATCTTCTTTTGCTCTTTAAATTTCTGAATTTAACAATAGCTTTATAAATGTGAGTGACAGGCCCGGGTCTGGTAACAGCCATTGTCTAAGTAATCTGAAATATGGGATCAGGCAGGTGGAAAGTGATGTTCCTTTTGAGAAAACTGAGTCAGTGTTCAGCATCCAAGCTATTGCTGGACACTTCCAACCCAGGAAGCCAGCCAGTTTCTTTGGCATTTGGTATTAGATGATGGCTGGCCTAAGGAGAGATACTTAACCTATTTATCTTTGTGCTCTTCACAATATTAAACACAGAGTAGATGTTCTATAAACTTTTGGACAATGGATAGCAGAAATCAGGGCATGATCTTGGAAGGTGAAACAGTGATACAGCTTTTCAATCGGCACCAAGGAGGAAATCATTTCTGAACAGATGGGCTCTATTGCCTCAATGACAAGAAATATGCAAGTTAGTCTAAAAACCAACTACTTATTTATAATTAGAAAGCTAACCAAGATATACTCAATTTACTTTAGATTGGCCATGTAGTAAAATTTTACCAAGGTCTATCTGCAGGATCAAACAGGGCACAGTATCTTGGGCTGGCCAGAAGTCCTTAAATAGTGAGGCTGGCCTGTTATTCCCTTGCTCATGGCTCCAAAGAGAGTAGGGGAAACACCAAACTGTCCAAAATGAAAGTAAAAATTTTGCGATATTAAATCTCATCACATCAGCTTCTTTAATGTGTGGTATAGTTTGGGTTTATGTCCCCTCCCAAATCTCATGTTGAATCATAATCCCCAATGTTGGAGGAGGGTCTGGGTGGGAGGTGATTAGATCACATGGGTGGATTTCTCCCTTGCTGTTCTCATGATGGTGAGTTATCACAAGATATGGTTGTTTAAAGATGTGTAGCACCTTGTCCTTTACTCTCTCTTTCTTGCTGCTACCCCTTTGCCTTCTGCCATGATTGTAAGTTTCCTGAGGCCTCTTCAGCCACGCTCCCCATACAACCTGTAGAACTGTGAGCCAATTAAACCTCTTTTCTTTATAAACTACCCAGTTTCAGGTATTTCTTTATAGTAGTACAAGAATAGACTAATACAATGTGAAAATATAATTTTCACTGATTTTTCAACTGGACAACTTTCCTTATTTATTAAACCTGTAAGTAAAGTTAATATTGACACATTGAGTTTTTTTCATGCATTTGACAAACGAGATGGAGATCTAACTAGACCTAACTTCATAAGGGAAATGGGAAGAAAACCTGAAACTCTGACATAAACAGGAAATAGGGGGGATTCTAAAACATTTCAGAGTCATAGATAGAGACGTGAGGTATTGCTTTCATTATGCAGTGGAACAATAAATTGATGCTGCGGTGGAACAGCATGTTTTGCCAGCCTCACCATAGTTAAGTGGACTGAATAAATCTCATACATCCTAGTATAACTTTCTTTTTGTTCTTTCAGATCAAAACTGCCTTTTCTTAAGCCTTGGTATTTCAGGTGGTAAAATGTGAAATGGATTTTTGAAGGCAAATGTTTATTTGGTTTATCACTTGTTTATGTCCTTGAATTTTCTTGTAAGAGCAGAGTCTGAATACATATAAACTACCAGGTGGTTTCCTGGCTTGGAAGAATGCAGAAAATGAATCTTTTATTTCATTACATCATAAAAGTTTTCTGGATTTGGTATGATTAATCGTTGCAGCCAGTGCCCACTAGACTTTTATTAAAACTATAGCTGTAAAAGAAGACTTTTCTATTTCTTCTTTAATATTTGCTTTGTAGTCCAAAGAATCCTTGCCAATGGTCATTGGCCCATTTGTAGTAAGACTTAATAGAGTTTAAAGCCTTATCAAGAGCCTGGTCATCAAACGTGCAGTAATAACAATGCCATGTGCAGCACTGTTTTGATGCAGAGTCATTGCTCAGCAAATGTGTGTAGGATGAAGAATGCACTTTGATTCTATGGGGCTCAATCTAAGAGGTGATTATAATAATGTTTTCTGGAGTTGCTTTTGAGTTTAGTGCTTTAAAAATATATGCATGTTTTATATAAAGAAAGTAGTGTGTGCAAAATTCCTTCCTAGGGAATGTCCCTGTTTGCTTCTACAGTGAGAGGAGAGCAAAACTGGAGAGAGTTTTAGCTTTAGCCAGAAAAAAAAATTGGTTAGAGGCAATGAAGAAACTCCCAGTGAAGTTTATTAAATCCTGGACTAAGCAACTGGTGATGGTGGTGTTGCTGGTGGATCTCCTGTAAAGAAAAGATCTTATAAAATCACCAAAATTCCTTCTTTGGGATGGTATAAATCAGATCTTGACTGCAGGCAGGGATGAAAACAGATGGGTGTGGAGACCACCTGTCTCTTCCTAAAACGACGTTTGTTCACTTCATTCTGGAAATCCCAGGCCTTTGTAGAAGTGTCAGTGCCGGGTCCCTTTGTTGGATGTGGAGGCAGAGCCTGCAGGTCATCTTCACTCCACTCTGTGATAGCTCTCATTCCCGGATGTTCACCCTTTTTCAGGCAGCCCACCATTCTCGCTCTTCTCCTGTCCCTGAGTTCTCCGGGGAAGGCATGTTTCCTGTTGCGTGTGTTGCTGCTTAAAGATTTTCCTGGATTTAAGTGTAATCCCCAAGGTGTTGTTAAACACACAGCATTAACTGCAACACTGGAGGGAGGCAGCAGAATTTAAGTTTCCTCTGAGACAATCACTTTTATTAAGGAGCTCTCTCACCCAAGGAAAGAAAGAAGAGTGACGGTGAAGCACCAACTGTGGTTAAATAAGAGGTACTTGTATGGGCTGCTTGCCAAGAATAGCTATAGAAATATCAGGAAATAATTTTGGGCACAAGAGGAACAGGTCAAATAATTAAAAGCTCAGATCTGTGTTGCCACATTTAGTAGGATCCTTTGGGGGCCCTTATTCCCTAGAACGCTTGGTTTGTATTCTCTATATATTATGTCATTTCAGGATTATGGAGGAGCTAACATGTAGATTAGAATGCCTGATATGCTGTTAGTTATTATAACAAGGAACAATATGTAGGGACTGGTGTGAAGTGGCAGAGTTATGGGAGCAATGTATGGAGAGGAGTTCATATTTCATTAAAATAAGTTTCTAGATGTTGGTGGATGGAGTGAGTTTCCAAATGATCCTGTAGCTGTGATGAGAACTCAAATATAAAGATAGACAGAAAGATTCCTTAAGATTCTTTGATATTGAAGGATGAGGAGTTCCAATAGAAGTGACATGAACTCATCAACAAATCCTGAAAAAGCAGGACTAGTAGACACCCTCCTTGAAATAGAGATGAAGCAAATTTCAGTAAAATCAAAAGTTAATGATAAGCATTGAGTTTCTAATTCCAGGAAGTAAAAATAGAGATAACTTCTTAAAAAGGTAAAGATAAATTCATGGGTGGTAATGAATTCTATCTATTCATGAAAACTATCTAAAGGAAATATTAAATAGTGTTTGTGATTAGTCATAAACCTGGTTGATATCAGGGAGGACAGCCTTGTCTCTCTGAATTGTACACTTATTGCCATAATTGTGGGCTTTTAAACAAAATTCAGAATAGTTTCTTCTCACTTTGGCTGATGAACTCTTAATTCAGGCTTTACAACCCATCTCAGAATGCCTTTGCAAAACGATATGGTCCTCCTTATTTCCTGAGTGGTTGTCCACTCTTCTTTTCTCCACTACCTGGTCACGTAGAACTCTATGATGGTATGCATACTGCAGTCGATTATTTGTTCACTTCTTGCCTCTCTCTCTTGCTTGACTGTGGGGCTCCATCTGCCACGAGTGTTGAGCATGTTCTAAAAAGGAAGTCTAGTTTTTAAGCTAAAGGGGCAAAATTCTCTTTTAAAATTTATTTTTCCATCCATTTTGGATCCAATGCAGTTGAATGAAATAATTATCTAGGCAGTTTGTTTTTATTCTTTTTTTTTTTTTTAAAGAAAAAAGCAATACCTCAATGATTTATTTAGGGTTTCTACAAAATATTCCAAATGATTCTCAAATTATCCCCCTCTCCCCAATATCCTTTAAAAATACTCCTTCAGAATCCAGGAATTTTGAATTATGTCACCCTCTTTTCCCAAACTTTAGGTGCTTCCCATTATCAGCAAAGTTAAACTCTTCAGCAAGACACTCACAAGTCCCATGACGTGGCTCCCACTACCTTCACGCCTTCTCTGCCACCACATCCTCTGGTGTCACTGTTCCAGGTATGTCAAATCACTGAGTCCCTTTTTGCTCTCTTGCCTTTCTTATTGCATTGTCATCCGCCTGATCTTTCTTCCTCCACCTTCCCTTACAGCTAAGGGCAAATGTCACCTCAACTGTTCCACATATCCATCCACTCTTACGGTGATTGTATCTCTACTTAGCATTTATTTAAAAAATGCTTATGTGTCTTCTTCTCCACCAGACTAGGTTCATTGAGCCTTTGAAATCCCTAGCACAATGCTTGGCACCACGTTGATGTACAATGCATTGAATATATTGCTTGTCTTTGATTGATTGGCTTAAGGCAGTCTTCAAAGATGTATGAACAAGAGCTCCAAATACTGAGAAGAGGAAGAGGTTAACCGTATTAGGTCGTAAACAGACAGAATATCTTCCTGCTTCACTTCCCCTCAAGAGTGAAGGTGAAACAGATGGAAATGTCTGTATTTAAAGGATGTTTCCATAAATTATTCTGTGTAAAAGACACCTAGGAGCCCACTCAGTCATGAAAACTCAGGCCATTCAGCCTTTGTTTTCATTGATTTTTCAGTTATCCTGTCACAGCCAGGCACAAAATAATGCTAATTGGGTGAGGTTTATCTAAGGACACCTTGTTAAGAAACTAAAAAAGGATCTTAGAATGTGTAAAGGCAATGAAGAACCCTTAGGAAGGGGAGAGAATACGTATTATGTGTTTTTCAGAAGAGACAGTTGAACCAGTCCTGAAGCACCTGATAAAAAATTATAGGGAAAAAAAATTATAGGGCATTATTTATCTTCCAAGATGGCACAGCATCTTGAATCTGCCTTCCACTATCAATATTAAAGTGACTCTTTCAGTAAGGAAGTACTTAGGACCTCCTACGTGTCAGTCCCCTGCCAGGGACTGGGGAAATCAACACCATCTCTGTCTCCAGGGCACTTACAGTCTGATTGAGGAGGCAGGTGTGTGGTTATCACACAGTAGGGTGAGTTCAGTGATAAGAGAGAGGCAAAGAGCGAAAGAGGCTGTGCTCGCCTCTGATTGGGTGAGTCTGAGAAGGAATCATACAGACACGTATATCTTGGTAGATGAGTAGGTATTCATTGAGTCACTGTGGAAGGCGTTCTTGGTAAAGGAAACAGCCTAGGCAAAGGCATTGTAGAATGAAACTTCAAGGTGTTATAGAGACTAGGCTTCAGGTTACCTCATTTTCCAGAGCATAAACTTTGTGATGTAAGCCCTTTCACTGTGAGTTGCTGCAACTGGAGTATGACTGTGGATCTGAGTGTGGCTTACCCTTACGTCTTTGGAAGCACTGAACTGCTGTGCTTCCTTTGTTATGGAGGAGTCACCTACTACTAATCAAGATGAGAACTTTCTTAGATGTTCCCATTGTTACTAACTAGCATTCTTGTTAGCACAAATGAACAGATAGGGCTTGGGCTGCCAAATGGAGGGGCTGATTTGCTTACTGAGAATCTTCTCTAATGTTCCCTGAACAAACCCAGCCAGTGGGCAGTGCCACAGCGGCAGTGAGGGAGGGGATGCTGCAGCTGTGTGTGGTTTGTCCACTTGAGACCCTTTCTGGCCGTATTTAAGGAAGTTCTGTTAATTGCTTCAGTTCCCCAGGTGCTCTATCCAGTTCAATAGCTCTGCAGCCTTTGGGGGTATCCTGGGGAGCTTTTGATCAATGGCAGTGGCTGGGATCTTTGAACCTGCTGTTCAGCTGTGACTTTGGCAAAATGTAGACCCTTTGAGCAGGAAAAGTTGGCATGTGGAATTAAAATTTTCCACTGGAGTAGTCCAAACAGGTAGGCAAGAGATAGAAGAGTGAGAAAGGGCTGGACTCTTAAACATTAGTGCACTGCCTTATTGTTGTGCCTCATTTTCTTTTCTCCCAAATATCCCTTCACTGGGTGCAGCAAATCAGTGCCACGTCCAGTCAATTATGAAAAGCCAAAAGGATGTTTTGTCGTTTTCTCTGCACATTTGGATAAAATATCTTTGTTTATGACTATGTAACACCATTTCACATGGCTCTAACAACAGTAATCTGTCATATCGGGAATTAATTTTGATTTCATGGCCAAGTGCCCTTATAAATCTGCTGATGATTTTTCCTGATATTTTGAGCGAGCAATCTCCTCAATGGTCTGGGAACATGCTCATTGGCTGCAGCTATGAATTCTATACCCAGTACATCCTGTAAATCTGGCATAATCTGCAAAATAAATGAGGAGCGAGATTCTCAGACTAGCAGAGCTAGAAATGACAGGGCCACTGCATACAGTCTTGCAATCTGGGCACTGGAGAACTCTAGGGGGAGCCATTCACACATATTATGACGTAAATGGTGCCCACTAGGGTTAATTAAACCACAATCTTCTCTTTCTCAGAGTCTAAGAGTTCTCAGGCCAACTTTTGAGTCACATCTTTCCTCACTTTATTTTTTTTCTGTTCTTCTTCATCCATTCCTGAGACCAGCTGGGCTTTTTACACGTTTGTACTTGGCTGCTGGCATGGCATAGTATTGTATTTGTCAGGATAGACTAGGTTGCACTGCAGCAACCAATTGCTTCAGCATCTCAGAGGCTTGTGTAGCAAAGGTTTATTTCTTGCTTAGTCTGCATGCCCATTATTAGGGCTGTGAGTTGCTCCAAGTCATCCTCAGTTCTAGGAAGAGAGAGGCATCCATTTTTCCTCATTGGGGACAGGGTGAACCACACATCTTCTTTTATTTGCATTTCATTGATTAAAGTAGTTTACATTTCATTGGTTAAAGTAGTTTACATGGCTATGTTAGTTTAAAAGAAGGGCAAGGAAACAAACTTTTGTGACCCAAAGGATGGGCCCCAGATCACCTGTGAACAGCTCTGATGACTGCCACAAGTGTAGCGGAGTGGAGAGGAATAGTGGAATCATGGATTTTGAGCTTAGTCAGAGGTTCAAATCCTGGTTCTGCTTCTCATTGGATGTTTAATAACTTGCAAGCAAGGTGTATAATCTTTCTGTGCCCCAGTTTCCTTACCTGTGTAAGAGAAGTAATACTAGTGTTTTCTCATGGGTGATGGTGGTATCATGCCAGTTTTGTAGTAAGAGACCCTCAAAATTTCTTTTATCTTGTGTCTCTCTTGCCTGCTCTCCATCTAGGGTCCCCCATAGTGTCTATACTTTGTATCAGTCTGCTTAATAAGGGGAGAAACTGTCCCTGTCTCCCAGCCAACAAACAAGAAAGCCCTGGTGACATTTGCCAAAGCTCATGAAAATAGCTATTAGGAAGGCAAACTGTGCTTAGAATAATATTAATTGGACTTTAAGCTCATTAGGAATTAAAAACAGCAACAAAATTTTCACCTCTAGCATAAGAGGAAAAAAAATCCTTGAGAGCCAGATAGCTCCCCGCTAAAATGTGTAGCTGCTGACCCTCTGTAAATGCTCAGAGGATTCTCTTTGCCTGGCTACAGAGGTTCAGGATAACATAGCAGATGCGAGTGACTTCAGGATACCTTTCATGCTTGGCAGGCGTCCCCATTTTATTTATGATATCAAAGCTGCAATGCTGTGTTCTCTTCCACCGAAGACATAAAAGAGATTCAGAAGTCATCCAAGTCATCTTGTAATTAATGTTACCACGCACGCCCAGGACATTAAAATGTTAACAGTGTTAGAATCGTGTGCTTTGGAATACCGAGTGAGAGCTTTATTAGAGAGAAATGCTCAGCAGATGTCATCCACCCTAATTGAGGACATCAGGGTGCCTGCTGCTTGTTCTTATCAGTGGTGCAGAGTGCTTTTTTTTTTTTAATTTATTCATTTTCTTTACTGCTAGAATCTGCTCTCATTATTAGACTATCTTGTCACTCATTTGCATTTCAAGTGCTGGGACTGGGGGGGTAGCAGCTATCTGCCTTAGAAGAACACTTCAAGGGTTACTCTATCAAATAGCGGCACAGTAGCACAGTGAATCTGACATCTGGGTTATCTTATTCCCAGATGCTCTGTGGTGTCATTAGCAGGATTAATCTTAGCTTTAATTTCATAATGATTCTTATTCTAATATATGTGAATGAACACAAAGTCTCTTGACTCATTATCACCAATTTACCCAAGATATGTAATCAGGCTCTTACATTCACCAACATTTATTTTTGCTAATACATCTAAAATTGTAGATTAAACAAATATAGTTAGTTCCAGCTGAGTGAATGCCTGCCGAGGTAGCACTGTAGTATTTATGTTTTAATTAAAGTACATTAATGGCATTGTTTTTAAATATGTACTGACCAAAAATGTGTTCATGGGGAATAGTAAAGTCGTTGTTCAAGCAGCGGTCCAGCTGTAAAATTAGTCACAGCAGCGTTAGGTTAGAAGCCATTACCCACTTCTTTTGCAAATTATTGAAATTCCCTTTGCTAATTAGGTTTTTAACCTTTCTAAACAAGATGGAGATACATAGCCTTAATTCCAAACAACTCTGCTCCCCTAAGGAAATAGAACGGAAAGTCCTTAATGGTGAGTATAATTGTGATAAGCCTTGTTGTTTTCATTCCCATTCAAGGTTAACTTGTCACATCAAATATTGTCACTTTTAGTTTATGATCCAGAGTTGGCAACAAACCATTTCCCCTATCATTTGACCCTGAGTGTAGTAGTGTACTACTGGGGGTAAGGGGGTGGGAGAAGAGATGGTGATGCAATAGCAAATTCCAAATTCTTCCTCAGTCACTTCAACACTGGACTAACTTTTTTCATTTTCCAGATGTTGTCACCCAGCAGCATGTAGTGCTTTATTATTGATGGATAAAATGTTCAAACATTTAAAGAAATGAAAGTCAGCTTTGCATTTTTAATTAATTAATTAAAAGTACTGTAAATGCCAGCTTGTTAATTGCTTTGCACCTGCAAGCCAACACAGGTTTTGTGCGCTCTTTCTTTGAATATTAAATTTTTTCTCACATGTCTTTATAATGCTTGAGAAGTCTCTCCAGCAAACATATTAGTAAAGAGTAAATATTGAATCTTAGACAAAACTCATGGCTTCATCTTTCACTGTACCCAGAATAGGATTTAAAGCAGGATTTAGATTTCCAAGGCTTCTAATTAAGTAGTGATAATCAGGCTTTCTGCTGAGGGTCACTTCCTGGGAGTAATTTGAGTTATTAAAATGCATGTTTTTGTTTGTTCTGCTTTGCGAGCTAAAACTGATCCCTTTTAATATAGCAGCAAATATGCAAATTGGTGTTTCATTATATTGTGCAATTTATGGCAATCTTCTCTAATTTATTGAAAGGTCAGGAGCCTGACCTTGTCATTCAAATTTTTTTCTGGTAAAGCTAAACTAATTATGTGGATTTAAAAAAAAATTGATGAAACTCTGAAACTGTGCAGCATGGTAAAGAATGTGACAAATTTAACTTTCATTTAGCTCTCATATTCATCAAGATGGCCTTCAGTTTTGTTTGGATCCTAGCAGTGAAGAGTAGGTGATTTAGGAATCAGTTGGTTTAAGTACTGCACAGAAAAAAGGTAAAAAAATTCTTATACCTCAGAAAAATGTGGCAGCCAGAATAGCCTAGCTTTACTGAAATAATTAATGTGTACATGCTTTAAATTGACATTGGCCAGAAAATGCTAGGAAGAATGATCACAGGCTCACCAGCAAGTTTTCTGCTCAAAACACTCACCATATTTCTTTATCTTTGTTCTTACTGATGCTAAATAGGCCTTTTACATTTCTTCATTGCTTTATAGGGTTTTTGATTTACCAAAATTTCCATCTCAAATAGTTTAAAGTCATTGGTTGCACATGTAGTTACCAGTGAACTGTTTACTTTTAAATTGTATATAGTTGTTCTCACACTTTAGTCAGAATCACCTGGATTTCTTGCTAAAAATTGGATTCTAGGGTCCCTACCTCCAAAATTTTCATTCAGTTTCCAATCTGCATTTTTATTTATGAAGTTTATTCCATACTTTGAAAATGATTTATAGCCATTTGATTCTCTTTCATCTAATATACTCATTTGACTAGTTACTCATCAAAATCATGGTTGGCAATTTTTTAAAATGAATAAAGGAATAAAGAAACACCTATTTTATGCCATGAAGAAATTAGCTAAAAAGCAATGTGTAAAAATGGTTATAGGACAGCATTAAAGCTACCCTAAGCCAAGTTATAAAGAAAATGCTCTGAGAACATGAAAGACCTAGAAATTAATTCTGATTGGGAAACATACAGTAAAGATACGTAAACTAAATTGTGAAGACTGAGAGTTTGGTTTATCCAGGCAGAGAAGGTGGGAGAAAGACATTGAAGCCCAGAAAAGAGCTTGAACCAGGTTTGGAGATTAGAACATGCATGATGAGTTTAGGGCAGAGTGAGCAGCCCAATGTGACCACAGCATATGTTACATCACGGATTGGTACTGGGAGTGAAACTAGAAAAATTTGCTGAGGTCAGATTCTTCAGAACCTGCAATGCCTCAGTGCTGTGCAGGAGGAATTTTATTTGGTGGGCAGTGGTACATCAATGTAAATTTTATATGGAATATTGACCTGGTTAAGTCTGTATCTGGCAACTGTTTAGAGGGACAAAGCTTAGAGCCAAAAAGATGTGCTGGGAGGCTTCTGACACTCCACACACCGACACTGACATCCTGATCGAAGACTGACATCCTGAACTAAGATGAACCAAGACAATGGGGATGGGATCGATTGGATTTAGGAGACGAATACAAGTTGGCACTAAGTTGAATTGGAGGTAGGGTGAGGAGGAAAGCAGTGAAGGAAGGGAAAGCTGATACCGAAGTTTCCCATTGAATGACTGGGTGGATAGTAATGACATTGACCAAGATAGAAAATACAGGAAGAGAAACATAATTAATGGAAATAAAGATTTTGTTTTAGAAGTTTGTTATTCAAAGTGTGTTTGGTGACTTCCAGCATCAGCCTCTCAAGGAAACTTGTAAGAAATACAGAATCTCAGACTCCATCCCAGACCTATTGAATCAGAATCTGCATTTTTACACCATCCCCAGGTGATTCATATGCATATGAAAACCTAAGAAGCACTGGTGCAGAACATTGCAAAGTCTCTTGTTGGAATGCTAGTCTTTTGAAGGGCTCTATGCCAAAGAGTGTTTTGCAGTCATTAAAGTTTGGGAGCTACATATGATAACTTCTGTTGGAGATTCAGAGCACAATTCATATTAGTTTGTTAAAGACTCTGAGAATTTCTGTAGTAAGGAAACCCGTTTGGTTTTACTTTAAGCAACATTTCCAAAGTGTGTAAAGTGTATTTTGTTACAGTATAGTGGGTTAATTGTGTGTCCCCAAAAGGTGTCTTCAGGTTCTAACCCCTAGAACCTGGGAATGTGACCATACTTGAAAATAGGGAGTTTACAGATGTAATTAAGTTAAGGTGACATCTTGTTGGATTACGGTGGACAGTAATTCCAATGAATGAGTGTATTTATAAGAAAAAAAAGAGGAAGATTTAGAGACAGACAGACAGACACACACACACACACACACACACACAGAAGACCATGTTATGATTACTGGCAACCACTAAAACCTAGGAAGAGTCAAGGAAGAATTCTTCCCTAGAGCCTTCAGAGGGAACAGCGTCTTCCTGACACGTTGATTTGCACTTCTGCCCTCCAGGACTGTCAAAGAATAAGTTTCTTTTGTTTTAAGCCACCCAGTTTATTATGGCAGCCCTTGGAAGCTAATACACAGAGGAGCCTTTAAAACAAAGACAGATGAAACAAAACAACACCAATTACCATTCTGAGTCTCACTAGCTTAGAAAATAGTCAGAATATATATGGAGTGAGATGCCAGTGGTATATGTAAGTGGAAGTGTCAGACAGACTTTGGAAATTTGGTTGAGTTTCCAAAAGAGAGGATCAAGATAGAGGAGAAATATTTGAGAGTAATGTATACAGTGGGCAGTTTACATCTTGAGAATGAATGGAGTTGACCAGGGAGATAATTTAAAGACAGCAGAGGAATAACCTTGGGGGAATATCTGTATTTGGGGAAAGACCGAAAGAGAGCAAGAGAATTAGAATTTAGGAGACATAAGAGGAAGGACAGAAAAAAAATTCAACTTTTGATTAACAATTAGGAAGTTAAGAGTGATCATTGAGAGAGCAGTTTGGGAGACTTTATGACGGAGTAGAAGCAAATTTGCAATGGGTCAAGGAGTGAATGAGGGAGCTTTCAGTTTACTAAAGCCATTTTTTAGCCACCAATCTTACTTAAAACCTACTTGAAATAATGAAAATAAAAAAGTCAAGAAGAAAATGCATCTTTGATGCAATACAAAAACTTCACGATGAATAATATGTAGCCAGTCCTGAGAACTTGAGACTAAAACTGAGGGTGGATACTGACAACCTAGAAACATCCTCAGATTTCAGCAGACGGATTTCTTTAAAAGAACATGTTACAGTTATTCAAGTCTAAATGATCCCTTTTATTCAGGTTTGTGGGATCGAGAGGGATGTGGGCCAGAGAAGTGAGTGTGTTGCTATGCAGACTTCGATGTGGACAAAGAACAGCAGTAGGGTGGAGCGGAGGGGAACCTGGTAGGGGCTCCACCTTTGCAGTCTGCAGTGCACCCTGGCCTCCTAGCTACAGTGGGGAAGTTGAAGGAGAGAGCAAGCTGTGCTCACCAGATCAGAACACGCACCGAACATAACACAAACACATATCTTAACTGGCCAGGAAGGAGGGAAAATATGCACTTAGCATGGAGGGCAAATTTGGTGAGAAGGTTTTGAGATAACACACTCATTTTTTCCCCAGAAACAGGATTTTTCTTTCTTTTTTTTATGCTGCATTGTCAGGCTGCAAAGTTTCCAAACTTTTGTGGTCTGTCACCTCTTGAATGCTTTGCTGCTTAGAAATTTCTTCTGCCAGATAACGGATATCATCTCCCTCAAGTTCAAAGTTCCACAGCTCTCTAGGGCAGGGGCAAAATGCCACCAGTCTCTCTGTATAGCAAGAGTGCCCTTTACTCCAGTTCCCAACAAGTTCCTCATCTCCATCTGAGACCACCTTAGCCTGGACCTTATTTTCCATATCACTATCAGTATTTTGGTCAAAGTTATTCAACAAGTCCCTAGGAAGTTCCAAACTTTCCCACATCTTCCTGTCTTCTGAGCCTTCCAAGTCTCTAGAAAGTGTCAAACATTCCTACCTTTTCCTGTCTTCTTCTGAGCCCTTCAAACTGTTCCAACCTTTGCTTGTTACACAGGTCCAAAGTCGCTTCCAAATTTTGGGGTGTCTTTACAGCAGCTCCCCACCTACATGGTACCAATTTACTGTATTAGCCCATTCTCATGCTGCTAATTAAGACATGGGTAATTTATAAAGGAAAGAGGTTTAATTGACTCACAGTTCCACATGGCTGTGGAGGCTTCACAATCATGGTGGAAGGTGAATGAGGAGTAAAGTCACATCTTACATGGACAGAGGCAAGAGAGCTTGTGTAGCAGAATTCCCGTTTATAAAACCATCAGCTCTCATGAGATTCATTCACTGTAATGAGAACAGCATGGGAAAGACCTGCCCCCTATGATTCCATTACTTCCCACCAAGTCCCTCCCATAACATGTGGGAATTATGAGAGCTACAATTCAAAATGAGATTTGGGTGAGGTCAGAGACAAACCATATCACATGCTGTAATAGGGATGAACCTTAAGGATACTGTGCTAGTTGGAGCCAGATACAAAAGAACATATATCGTATAATTCAATTTATATGAGGTACTTAGAGTAGTGAAAATCTTAGAAAGGAGAATGGTAGTTAAAGGGGCTGGGTTCAGGGAGCGTGAAGAGTTATTGTTTAATGGTTATAGAGTTTTTTATAAGATGAAAAGAGTTATGGAAATGGATTGTAGTGCTGGTTGCACATTATTAATACATATATTTAATATTACTGTATAATATACTTAAAATGGTTAAGAGAGTACATTTTATGTTATGTGTATGTGGCCACAATAAGAAATTGAAAAAAGAAAAGAAAAAGAAATGGTGACAGATAAAAATGACAGATAGGAATATCTAACATGTATGCAATTGATGTTTCTAAAGAATCAAATAGCACTAATACTGACACAAAATGCTTAGATAACAATGGAAACAGACCAGGTGTGGTGGCTCATGCCTGTAATCCCAGCACTTTGGGAGGCCTAGGCAGGCAGATCACTTGAGGTCAGGCGTTCAAGAATAGCCTGGCCAACATGGTGAAACCCCATCTCTCAAAAAAGAAAATACCTATATGGCGGTGCGTGCCTGTAGTCTCAGCTACTCGGGATGCTGAGGCAGGAGAATTGCTTGAACCTGGGAGGTGCAGGTTCCGGTGAGCTGAGATTGCACCACTGTACTCCAGCCTGGGTGACTGGGTGACAGAGTGAGACTCCCTCTCAAAAATGTAAAAATAAAAATAAACAATATATACATATATATATATGTATACGAAACTTTCCTGAAAAAAAGACTTGACTCTTTGACTTGGCTCTTGAAGATGGCAAGTGCACACTGTGTCCCAGAAAAAGTCTATGATGATCAAGCCACGTTATGACACAGTTTGGTGGCTTATTTAGTATCATTGAAAAAGATTGAATCCCTTGGCCTCCAGGTAGAAAAAGCAAGGCAGAAAAAGTAAGTTCCTACCTGCAAGAACAAAGTAAGGAGTGAAGACAAGGTCACCTGGCCTCATCTGTGTGTTTGTGTAATTTGAAGTTGTCTTATTGGTAGAGTCTGGATTTTCACAGCTCCTCCATGGCCAATAGAGCACGAGAGAAAGCAAGGGCAGAGCAAAGAGCAGGAGCTGGGACGATCACTAGCCCGAGGGAAAAACAGAATCCAGAAAAACTGCTGTTTTTTTTTTAACAGAAACATTTATTTTGGAGAAGGCATTGATTGTAGATTTTGAAACTATTTTTATGATGTCTTCCCTTCTTGAGTGCCAGCAAAAAAAAAATGCTACTTTTCTAAGACTTTGAAAAATTGTTAGTGAACTACTTGACATTCCCTCCTGATATCCTTATAGGTGTAAATATTTACAGAACTGGGATGATCCTAATCCAAATCCATAAAATTGAATAACTTTTTTTTTCCAGTTTCTAATCAGCATTAAATACATTAAGTGTATTCAGAATCAATGTTTTGATTGTGATTAATGTTGATTTTATTAATCTTTAGGAAACAGACAATTTGTATTACAGATCACTGGGTTTAATAAGAAAATAAATTTATTCTACTAAGTCTTTGAGTTCTAGTTTTTAACTTTAAGAGTTCTTCTTCTTTACTCTGGTTGTTTTGAATGCTTTGTAGAATTATCTTACAGTTAATACCTTAAAATACATTTGTTCCATAAAGGGATGCAAAGCCTTATCTCCCTTTTACTTATTTTTTAAATTATTTATTATTTATTGAGTCAGAGTCTTGCTCTGTCTCCCAGGCTGGAGTACAGTGGTGTGATCTTGGCTCACCACAACCTCTGCCTCCTGGGTTCATGTGATTCTCCTGTCTCAGCCTCCTGAGTAGCTGGGATTACAGGTGTGTGCCACTACGCTGGGCTGATTTTTTGTATTTTTAGTAGAGAGGGGGTTTCACCACATTAGCCAGGATGGTCTTGATCTCCTGACCTCATGATCTGCCCGCCTCCACCTCTCAAAGTGCTGGAATTACAGGCTTGAGCCACCACACCTGGCCTCCCTTTTTTTTTTTTTTTGAGATGGAGTCTTGCTGTGCTGCCAGGCTGGAGTGTAGTGGCACTATCTTGGCTCAGTGCAACCTCCACCTGCTGGGTTCAAGCAATTCCCCTGCCTCAGCCTCTTGAGTAGCTGGGACTACAGGTGCGCACCACCACACCAGGCTAATTTTTGTATTTTTAGTAGAGACATGGTTTCACCATGTTGGCCAGGATGGTCTTGACCTCGTGATCCGCCCACCTCGGCCTCCCAAAGTGCTGGGATTACAGGCATGAGCCACTGTGCCTGGCTAAGGAACAGGTTTCTAGCTGAACTTTCTAGATACTACTGGTCTCAAAGATGAAGGTCATGTGCAGCCATGTAAGATTAGCCCAAGGAGCCAGCTAAAACCATGCACATCCAGGGCCCAGCTTGGAATTCACATTCTGGAGGCCTTGGCTAGGAGGCAGAATCTGAATTTCATGAATCCAAAGGACATGAATGTTTAAGAGTCTGGTAAAGGCAAAATTTTGGGATTCTGTGTTAAGAAAAGGCTAGAAGAGTCAGCAAAGGAAATGGAGGAAGAACAGAGAGGTGGGGGAAGAATAGACATGTCCAGCAGCAGCACCTCTTCCAGGAATGCTGAGGACCAGAGCTGGGCAGACAGATCATTAGGTAAGAGGCTCTAAATGAGGACGTGTGGGGAACCTAGCCCTGTGATGTGCTTTGTGCCTGACCCTGATATGTGCTCAGTAAATGAGTTTTACGCCACATTCTTTTGAGAAAAGAGCTTCAATACCATGGTGGGACCAGAGGCCAGTGACCACCCAAAATTAAAAGGCCAACCGCATATTCACAGCAATTGTGATAGAAGGGGTTAATATTTTTATTGAAAGAGTTTTTGTAACAAATAATCCCTCTTAAAACCCAGTAGATAAGCCAGGTGCAGTGGTTCACGCCTGTAATCCCAGGACTTTGGGAAGCTGAGGTGGGCACATCACTTGAGGCCAGGAGTTTGAGACCAGCCTGGCAAACATGGTGAAACCCTGTCTCTACTAAAAATATAAAAATTAACCGGGTGTGATGGCGCACACCTGTAGTCTCAGCTACTCAGGAGGCTGAGGTAGGAGAATCACTTGAACCTGGGAGGCAGAGGTTGCTGTGAGCCAGGATTACGCCACTGTACTCCAGCCTGGTGGGCAGAGCGACCCTCTGTCTCAAAAAAAAAACAAAACAAAATCAGTAGATAGGTGATCAAAGAAAATAAACTGACAACCTGAAAACAAAGAAGTAGAACTGGATAACAAATGTGGAAAAATTTCCAGCCTCACTATTATCAGAGAAATGTAAATTGAAGCAAGGTGCCATTTTTGGACTCTTTAGTCAGTGATAGTAGTGAAACCAGAGTGATCCTTTGTAAAACAGCCTGTGTGTCAGAACCATAAAAATTACTCTTTTACCCTGTAATTCTACTTCTGGGAGTTTTTCCTAAAGAAATAATTCAAAATAGGGAAAAGCTAAAAGCAGAAAAATGTTCAATATGACATTATTTATAACTGTGAGAAGATTGGAGGCTGGGCACAGTGGCTCATGTCTATAATCTTTGGAGGCCAAGGTGGGAGGATTGCTTGAACCCAGGAGCTTGAGACCAGCCTGGGAAACGTAGTGAGACCCCATTTCTTAAAAAAAGAAAAAAAAATAGCCAAGCATGGTGGAACACGCCTATAGTCCCAGCTACTTGGGAGGCTGAGGTGGGAGGATTGCTTGAGCCCAGGAGGTTGAGGTAACAGTGAGCCATGATCACACCACTGTACTCCAGCCTGGATGACAGAGTGAGGCTCTGTTTCAAAAACAAGATTGGAGACAATTTCAAAAGCCAGTAAGGAGCCAGGCACAGTGGTGCATGCCTATAGTCCCAGCTACTCAGGAGACTGTGGCAGAAGAGGATTGCTTGAGCCCAGAAACTTGAGGCCAGCCAAGCGACATAGTGATACCCTTCAACTCTTAAAAATGTTTTTGAACTTAAAAATAAAAAGATTTTTAAAAAGCAAATAAATGAGCCAGGTGCAGTGGCTCACACCTGTAATTCCAGCACTTTGGGAGGCCAACGTGGATGGATCATCTGAGGTCAGGAGTTTGAAACCAGTCTGGCCAACATAGTGAAACCCCGTCTCTACTGAAATACAAAAATTAGCCGAGTGTGGTGGCGTGCACCTGTAATCCCAGCTTCTCAGGAGGCTGAGGCAGGAGAATCAATAGAACCTGGGAGATGGAGGCCGCAGTGAGCCAAGATCGCACCATTGCACTCCAGCCTGGTGACAGAGCAAGACTTCCTCTCAAAAAAAAAAAGTTATTAATTTTTATGACTGTAGGGATGTTTTAAGTGAAAAATAAAGTGCAGAAATGTTTTATATTAAGTGAAGAAATTGGCATATAAAGGAGTACATACAGGTGGGGCATGGTGGCTCGCACCTGTAATCCCAGCACTTTGGGAGGCCAAGGCAGGCGGATAACAAGGTCGGGAGATTGAGACCATCCTGACCAACATGGTGAAATCCCATCTTTACTAAAGGTACAAAAATTAGCTGGGCATGGTGACATGCGCCTGTAATCCCAGCTACTCGGGAGGCTGAGGCAGGAGAACCACTTGAACCAGGTTGCAGTGAGCTGAGATTGCGCCACTGCACTCCAGCCTAGTGACAGAGTAAGACTCCATCTCAAAAAAATGAAATAAAGGAGTACATACACTATCATCTAAATACGGTTTGAAGAAACGTGTTCGTAGATATTTATTCAGTATATAATATGTGAGGAGGAAAAGGACTGGAAGAAAGCCCACTGAAGTGTCAACAGTAACTTCACTGGGTAATGGGAATTTGAGAAACTTTTTTTCTTATACATTTTTCTGTATTCTACATTTTTCATCTAGATTGTGCACTACTGTTATCAGAATTTTTTTAAATACTATTTTTTTTTTAAGTAAGGCATAATGCCAGGCATGGCAGCTCATGCCTGTTAATCCCAGCTACTTGGGAGGCAGAGGTGGGAGGATCGCTTGAGCCCAGGAGGTCCAGCCTGGGCAACATAAGCAAGACTCCATCTCAATTTAAAAAAAAAAGAGGTAAGGCATATACTTGTATATTATATCTTATAATGATATCTTTTTTTTTTTTTTTGAGGCAGGGTCTCCCTCTGACCCCCAGGCTGGAGTGCAGTGGTGCGATCTCGGCTCAATCCAACCTCCGCCTCCTGGGCTCAAGTCATTGTTCCACCTCAGCCTCCGGAGTAGCTGGGACTGTGGGCGTGTACCACACGCCCAGCTGATTTTTGTATTTTTAGTAGAGACAGGGTTTCGCCACTTGGTTTTGCCTGTTGCCCAGGCTGGTCTTGAACTCCTGAGCTCAGGTGATCCGCCTCCCTCAACCTCCCAAAGTGCTGGGGTTACCGGCATGAACCACCACGCCTGGTCAATAATGACATCTTAAAATATTGCATTTTTTAAAAAGACTGGAAGATTGCTAGGAGTATGAGTGGTTTTCCCATACCCCTTCTCTGTTTTCCAAATTGCTTGTATTCTAGCTGCAGTCCTTTTATAATATGAAACAGGTAAATAACAATATTGTGGCTGCATCAAATGGGCAAGAAATGAAAAAGAGAAGACAAAGCAAGATGTGCGGAGTTCAACCTTTCCAGGCTCTCCTGAAAGTCGAGGTTTTGATCTCTGTTAGGAGGGAGGCCTGTGGAGTTCTCATACGGTCTTGAGCTTTCACCATCATGGATTCTTCTTTTGATCCTGTCTTCCCTTCCCACCTCCACCTTCCTCAATTCCTATGGCTTAAGTGTCCATAGGGCGATTTCTTTTTCACTGTTCAGAAGCTTTCTGCAAGATGTTGAAAATACTAGCTTTGGTTTGAGCAGCTAGTCTATCTTGTGCTCTTGACTTGGGGGACTTAGCTTCTATTTAAATTTCTTTGAAAGTAGATGCCAGTGACCCAGGGTCTGTGGAAGAGTAAGAGCCACTTGTGAGGACGAGACTGAAGGGACCACAAACTCTCAGATCCTGAGAGTGTAGGACAACTCGTGCCTTCTGCTTGTCTCAGGCCAGATTGGCCATCCTATCTTAAAAAAAAAAGAAAGAAAGAAAAAGGAAAGGTTATAGTTATTTCCCTAAGTACTATATGAATTATTTTGTGTAGTTATGGGAAAGAGGTTTGAACTCTTTTCTAGCTTAACATTTTAAATAAATACAGAGTTTTTAAAGTAAAAGTGAGATACGATTCTTGAGAACCCATCCGGCATTTACCAGGCATGGTGGTGTGCACCTGCAGTCCTGTCTACTCAGGAGGCTGCAGTGGAAGGATCCCTTGAACCCAGGAGGTTGAGGCTGCAGTGAGCTGTGATCATGCCACTGTACTTCAGCCTAGGCAATAAAGCAATACCTTATCTCTAAAAGAAAATAATAAAAAGATCTCACATTTAGACAATGTGGTAGTGTGCTGGTTCAGAGGGAGCCCAGCTATGCGTGGCTAAGGGCAAATCCCTGAAAGAATGGAGAGGGAAATTGAAAAATGTTCACTAACCTGAGAAACAGTCTTTGGAAAAGGGTGATCTCAGGTTCTCATGCAAGACAATTTGGGAAAAAGAGAGCCTGGAGAAAGCTGAGAACTTACTCCCCATTAGTCACAAATCTGCTTTAGGTCAAGACCCTGCAGTGGCCTTTGACAACATGCCCCTGAAAAATCACCAGAACCAAGACTGGGCCTGGTGAGTGAGTGCCTGCGTAGAGTTCTTGCTGCTATGATTCAGTGCAAGTTAGAAACCCGTGCTGTTCTGTAGCCTTGGGAAAAACCAAAGTCAGAAAACCCAGCTCAACTCAGCAAATTTTCCTTGCCTGTATGCTAACTGTAAGGCATGCTGCTAGGTACTGTGGAAATTCTAAAGATGTATAAGATAGGAACCTTCCCTGAAAGCAGTAACAATTTAATTGGGTAAAGGGATAAGGAGGTAAACATACACGTACCTTTATTATACATATATGAATATAAGGAAACTCCCTCTTTTTGAGGGATAATTTTAGAAGTAAAATATCATATTTGAGTATATTTAAAAGGCCAGTGTAAGGCTGGGCACAGTGCCTCATGCTTATAATCCTAGCACTTTGGGAGGCCAAGGTGGGTGGATCGCCTGAGGTCAGGAGTTCAAGACCAGCCTTGCCAACATGGCGAAACCCTGTCTCTACTAAAAATACAAAAAATTAGCCGGGTGTGGTGGTAGGTGCCTGTAATCCCAGCTACTCAGGAGGCTGAGGCAGGAGAATTGCTTGAACTTGGGAGGCAGAGGTTGCAGTGAGCTGAGATTGAGCCGCTGCACTCCAGCCTGGGCAACAAAAGGAAACTTGGTCAAAAATAAATAGGTTGGGCGAGGTGGCTCATGCCTGTAATCCCAGCACTTTGGGAGGCTGAGGTGGGTGGATTGCCTGAGCTCAGGAGTTTGAGACCAGCCTGGGCGACACAGTGAAACCCCGTTTCTACTAAAATACAAAAAGTTAGCCGGTCATGGTGGCATCCGCCTGTAGTCCCAGCTACTCGGGAGGTTGAGGCAGGAGAATTGCAAGAACCCGGGAGGCGGAGGTTGCAGTGAGCTGAGATGGCGCCACTGCACTCCAGCCTGGGCAACAGTAAGACTCCATCTCAAAAATAAAAATAAAAAACACATACATGCATACATAAAAGGCCAATGTAAAAGAGGCCTAACTATGTTTAGATTTTTCTTTTCCTTTAGATCTAATATTTGTAGCCTCTTTGAAAATGTTTTCTAAAGAATGTTGGGCCCTTGAGAGCAGGAACAGTTTATCAGCTCTGTCTACTGTACCTGAAACAGCCCTCAGCGTTTGCTGGGCATTGTCCATGAATGTGCAAAAGTTGAACAACAGACAGACATGTTCCAGGGGGACCTTACCCCCAGTGAGCTAATTATGAAACTCATAATTACTCTTTACCTTTTAGACGAAGTCTTCTGGGATATATTTTTAGTGTTCCACGTGGTCTTCATCCTGATGTGTCTGTTTCACATCTGAACATAAAGTTTGTGAGCATCTAGTTGAGGCTGAGGAATCACTGCTTTCAACATTCCCTGTGGCTTACATCCCTGCATTTTTATGATCACTATAGTTTTAATCACGGGCACTCCTGTGTTTCCATTTCCCACAAATTGCAAAATGCAATAAAAAATTCAAATATTTTAAACAGGTGTGGCTATACCAACAAAAAAAGGAGACCAACATTTAACTGTTGGTGATTTTCAAAAGTTCAGCATCTTGATCTAAAAAGCAGTTTAGGGGTACAGCAAAGTCAGAAGTCAAATTTTATTAAAGCTGAGGACAGCCTATGGTAGCTTTTGCTTTTTCCCTGGTGGCTGCTCCCTTGAATTTCAGACAGTTCTGGTAATGAGAGAAAATAAATAACATTACAGGGTGAGCTAACCCTATGAACCCAGATCTGTAAATTTGTAGCAAAATGTTACTTACCCTCACAGACTTGTGACTTAATCTCCTTAGGAGGCTTTTTCTGAGCAAGGCTGAGACATCTCTAGAAGATACTAAATCTGTGTCTATGAACCTGACTGCAAGAGTTCTTCCCTCCTGGGGTCTGGAGGGTGTGAGTGCTGTCGGTCCATGTTCTGTTTAACCCTCTGATGCTGGTCTCTGGGTCTCCCTCCGCTCTTATCTCTGTGATGCAGAGCCCACGCTAGTGCGCTAACCTGCAACGTCTCTGTGCTTCTCTTCTTACCTCCTCTTTCCCCTTCTCTTTCCCTCTTGCTGTGGTGTGTCCAGAAAAGGAAGTCGAGTTCCAGCGTGCACCTAATGGTGAGCCTTGCCTGCCCACCCATCGCCCAGTCCATGCTGCCTGCGCCCGCCTGCCAGCCACGCAAACCTGTTCTGCCATGTGCGTGTGCCTCACTCATCCTCGCTGCATGTCTGTGCTGTGTGGGCAGGTGTGGCCTGTCCTGCCAGGCGGGGGCCATTACCCAAGGTCACCCAGTGGCCTAAAAAGTGGGCATTGGAAGGGGTGGTACGGCACCTCCTGCTGTGGAGCTTCGATAGCCCCCAGCAGCCCAGGGTAGGACATGAAGCTGGTAGGGACTTGGGGCCAGGTGGCAAGCAAGGGAGAGACCCTCACTCACTGTTGCTCAGAAGGAGAGGCACTGCTTCCTAGGCATGAGCAACTGCTTCTTATAGACTGGCAGCTGGAGGGCAACTGTGTGATGGGCAGAGGGGCTGGTTGCAGGCTCCCACCTGTGAGTCTCGATCTCCTGGCTCTGCCCCCGTGCAAATCCCATTCTCCAGCTGTGCCCAGTGTTTCATCCTGGCCACCCAACCCTTAGGGGGACAGCTAACTCATCTTTCTCACGGGGCATAGGGCACCAAGGGGGACTCAGGACACCAAGGGGAACACAGCAGCCTGAGTCATTATGAAACCATTCAAACCAGAGGTGGGGCCACTTGGGTGACATCCCAGCCCTCTGCAGGTTTTATGGGCACCCTGGAGTCTTTGCACCCTGGAGACTTTGTCCCCTGTGAGGGTCTTAGCCTCAGCTGGGATTTACAGGTAGGGGAGCCCTCTCTAACCAGCCCCAAACAGGTCAGCATCAGTCACTGAGCTAGGTGGCCTTTGCTTCTTCCTGCTGGGAATGGGAGACAGCAGAGCTCCTGTGAGTTTAGACCCACCATCTCACTACTCCTGGGACTCTTCTTCTCTAGCTTGCCACGGTCTGTGGAGTCTTGTTTGGTGGAGTCACTTGGTGCCTGGCTTGAGGTTCCATGCCTAGACTGGGTTTGGGGATGTCTGAGCCATTGACAGCAAGCTGGCAGTGGATGGCTTCAGGTCTGGTCCAAGAGGCCTCCAGGCAAGAAGTAGGACAGTCAGAATGCTTTCTGTGTATGTCTTAGGAGAGAAGACACACATTCTATCTGTCGATGTATCAGCTGTGCCCTGGCAGGGACAGCAGCCACACATTTGTCTCACTGCCTGTTGAAGAACTCACAGGCATCAGGTTGCGCCTCAGTGGGCCCCAACCCCACTGGACCTCAGTGAGATTGAGTATGCTGGCTAGGGAACTATCAGAGGCAGAGAACATCACATGCATATGGCTCCCTGCCCTGGAGATCGGCCTCCTTCCTTCCTTCCATCTTCCCTTTGCCCCTCCCTTGTGCCCTCCGTGTAATGTTTTTGTGTGTTCGTTTTTGTTTCTTTGAGGTGGAGTCTTGCTCTGTCGCCCAGACTGGAGTGCAGTGGCATGATCTCGACTCACTGTAACCTCCACCTCCTGGGTTCAAGCAATTCTCCTGCCTCAGCCTCCCGAGTAGCTGGGATTATAGGCACCTGCCACCACGCCTGGCTAATTTTTGTATTTTTAGCACAGATGGGGTTTCACCATGTTGGCCAGGGTGGTCTTGAACTCCTGACCTCAGGCGATCCACCCACCTTGGCCTGTGAAAGTGCTGGGATTACAGGCGTGAGCCACGGCACCTGGCTACCACCATGTAGTTTTGAAAGGCAAGGATATATCCCTGGTGGTCATGGTGTTATTGGGAACGTTGGCCTGTGCGTGGCCAACTCTGTCCTGGGGGCTGGATTCTGGGTCTGCAGCCACAGCCCTGCTGGGTTTCACCTGCCCCTCCTTGGAACACTGCCCTTACTTCTAGCCGACCAGGTCTAAGATTTGTCAGGCAGAAAGGTGAACAGCACAGCCCTGAATCTGCTCCGTGGGGTCAGTGAATGCATTTTGTGTCTGAAATGGACTTCCACCCCCGTCCTCTGGACACCATCTCTTAGGCCAGGTGTACTTTCTTTTCTCCTTCCTCTTCATTTCAGGCTTCAAGCTGGTGTTGTAAGGAGGAAATACAGGTGCTGGGTTGAAAGGGCAGGAGGAGACTGCCCACAGATAGGGGACTAGAGTTTCTGAATTTTGTTCTTTCTTATAAACTACCCCCTCACTTTCCCCTGTACAGTGGGAGGAAGATCTTGAACTTCTTTGGGTCAGATGTGGATTGTGCAATGACATGGCACCTGGCGTAAGCAGAGATTTCTGGAGAGATGCTTTAAAACAAGTCTTTGGGCTGGTCCCGCCTTGAGGGTGCCCCCAGAGCCACGTCTCTGGGCCCCACAAATACTTCCTTCCTCTGATCATCTCTCTAGCCATTGCTCCCATCTGCACAGCATTATGGAGGCCACCTCAGGCCTAGCTCCTCCAGGCCAGGCCAGGGGGCAAGGGAGGTCTGGGAGTTGAACCTGAGTGGCTTTGGGGACTCTGGAGGAACTAAACCATCTGTTTTCTTGTCTCAGCCACAGAGCAACAACAAAAACAGTCTCCTAAGCCCAGCCCAAGAGCCCGCGCCCTTGCAGACGGCCATGGTACCTCCTGTCTACGGCTTCTCCGCCTCTGCCCCCGGCTGCCTCCTGCCCCTTCCCTCTCCTCTTGTGCCCCCTCCCTGGCCTCCTGGGCCTGTTCTTTTCTTGGTCCCCATAGAGCAGGCCGCTTTGTGTGCTGCCCTGCAGGCCCCTTCCCCTTCATTGTCCTGCCTGGCCGTGCCCTGTCCCGCATGGCAGAACTGCTGCTCCTGCTCCTTTTTGCTGGTGGGGGGAAGAGTGATCAGGGCTCTCTGCTGAACCTCCCAGGCCCAGGCCGGGACTCCCAGTGGGTCTGCTATAGGGGCTGGGAAGGTGAGTTGCTTAGGAAAGGAGAGGGTAGGAGCTTTCTTGGAACCTGAACATCAGTTCTTGGAGGCCTCGTTGTAAAACCTGCCTCCTCCTCTCCTTTGCAAAGCCAGGAACAGGAAAGAGGGCTGGGGTCCCCACCTCTGGATGTTGCTGAGGTCTCTGGGCTCCTGGAGTGCCTCGTGCTGGCTGAGTTCTCTCTGGGCTCCTCCAGGGGTTCTGTGTGCTCTTGGAG
Organism: Cacajao melanocephalus; assembly: GCA_963573385.1. Lineage (NCBI taxonomy): Eukaryota > Metazoa > Chordata > Mammalia > Primates > Pitheciidae > Cacajao > Cacajao melanocephalus. Next base: position 83,855 of record CAUYLG010070451.1, read on the forward strand.
CTCCCTCTGCTAGTGGTGGCTAACTAGAGAGTCAGCAGAGAGGGGTGATGGTGCCTGCTACTCCCCTCCTTCCTGCAGACCCTTGTGCCGCCTGATGTGGTGGTGGGCCCAGGAACTAGGGAAAGCAGAGGGCGGGCACAGTGAACAGCTCTCTGGGCTCAGCTTGCTGAGGGGGCCTCGTGTCCTGGCTCTTTCTGGGAGACCTCCTCATTCTTCTCCCCATATTCCTGCCTTGCACACTCTCCATGATGAACACTGTGGGCAGGGCCCGACCTGTACCCTCAGTCCCACAGCTCCTCCAGTGTACCTGCCCCATGGGATCCCTACGTGGAAAGAGCCCTCAGAGCTGACAGGAATCAGGGACAGAGGCCCTTGTCCTCTCAGCCTCCTGGCACCTGCACCTGCCAGGCCTCTCTTTCTTACTAGCTAGTGCTGCTGCCAAAATCCAGGGCTTTTCAAGCTGCCCAGGACCCCAGTTGAGCCAGGACATTTTGTCTTCTGGAGATGGCTGGTGGGCAGGCCTCAGTGGTCATTATAGGGTCTGCAGGGGTCATGGGGTACAGGTGGGGCTCCTCAGGGAAGAGCCATAGTCTGTCCCCAAGTCGGAAGAGTAATTTTCATCTTCTCTCACAGGAGCCACAAACCACTGTGGTACACAACGCTACAGATGGAATCAAGGTGAGTGGCTCCTGAGCCTGTCTCCTGCTTTCCAGGTCAGCAGGGGACAGGTGAGCTGGGTCCCAGGGGTCTACATGCTGCACCCTGAGGCTGAGGTGTTTGCAGAGACTTGGCTGAAGGTAGCCTGTGCCCATAGTTGCTCCTGAGGAAGGGCATTATACCTTATGGAGCCCAGGCTCTGCAGGCAGACAGACCTGGTCTGAATCCTGGCCCTGCACATTAGTATCCTTTATCTGCAAATTGGGGATGATAATAATAGAATCTTCCTCCATATGTTGTGAAGTTTAAATGAGAGTAAATGTTCACCACAAAAAAAAAAAAAACAAACAGGCAAGAGCATCACTAGACCCTGGAGCATTCTCCATGGCCTGGTCCCTTTGTACCCTTGGTGTTTTCACCAGCATTCTTGAACATCTGTTGAGCCCAGATACCATCCATGGCTCTGGTTTGCAGAGGTGACAAGACAAATTCCCTGTTCAAACGGTGGGCGAGGGGAGGCAGATAAAAAAACAGTAAGCAAATAGATAGGCCTGGTGCTATGGCTCACACCTATAATCCTCACACTTTGGGATGCCAAGGTGGGTGGATCGCCTGAGCTCAGGAGTTCCAGACCACCCTGGACAACACGGTGAAACCCCGTCTCTACTAAAATACAAAAAATCAGCCAGGTTGGTGGCACGTGCCTATAGTCCCAGCTACTTGGGAAGCTGAGGCATGATAATTGCTTGAGCCCGGGAGGCGAAGGTTGCAGTGAGCTGAGATCACACCACTGCACTCCAGCTTGAGCGAGACTTCATCTCAATAATAATAATACTAAGATAAAATCTAATGGCAATAGGTAATCTGAAGAAAATGGCACAAAGTAGAGAGAGGGCCAGGTGCAGTGACTCATGCCTATATTCCTAGCACTTTTGGAGGCTGAGGTGGGCAGATCACTTGAGGTCAGGAGTTCAAGACCAGCTGGGCCAACATGGCAAAACCCTGTCTCTACTACAGACACAAAATTTAGTTGGGGATGGTGGCGCATGCCTGTAATCCCAGCTTGGGAGGCTGAGGCAGGAGAATTGCTTGGACCTGGGAGGCGGAGGTTGCAGTGAGCTGAGATCATGCCGCTGTACTCCAGCCTGGGCGACAGAGGGAGACTCTGTCTAAGAAATGAAAAACAAAAACCCCACCAAAGTAAAGAGAGAACAGGGCCTTGAATTAAGTAGTCAGGAGAGGGCCTCTTTCAGGAGGTGATATCTGAGCTAAAACCTGAATGGTGGGTGGGAAGGAGGCAGCTAGGCCAGCTCTGGGGCCGAGTGCCCTAGGCAGAAGGAACTGAAGCTCTGGTGTAGCCTGTGTAATCAAGCAGAGGGAAGAGCTTGAGTGAGCCGGGGAGAACCGTAGGAGAGTTATGAGGTTGGAGGCCCTTGTAGGAGTTTGCATTTTCTTTCAGCAGTAAGGCGACGCTATTGGGAGTTCTTAGCAGGAGTAATAGAATCTAACTGATGCTTAGAACATCACTCTGGCCACATCATGATCAAGAACTCTAGGGAGGGCTGGATGCAGTGCTCATGCCTGTAATCCCTGTTCTTTGGGAGGCCTAGGCGAGTGGATCACCTGAGGTCAGGAGTTCGAGACCATCCTGACCAACATGATGAAACACCATCTCCACTAAAAATACAAAAATTAGCTGGGCATGGTGGCGTGTGCCTGTAATCCCAGCTACTCAGGAGGCTGAGGCAGGAGAATCACTTGAACCTGAGAGGCAGAGGTTGCAGTGAGCCAAGATCATGCCACTGCACTCTAGCCTGAGCAAAACTCCGTTTCAAAAAAAAAAAAAAAAAAAAAAAAAGAACCCTGGGGAGGAGGCAAGCATGGAAGTTAGAGAGACTATGAAACTGTTACATGGTTCAGGTGTGAGATGCTGGTGGCCTGGACTCAGGTTGTAGCTGTGCATTGCACATAAAGAGGTAAGACATGGATTTACTTTAAAGGCAGAACCCAAAGATTTTATTTTAGATTGGGTGATCTGAATATAAGGAGAAAAGAGAAAGAGAAGGATTGAGGATGATTCCAGGTTTTAACCTGAGTAACTGGGTAGATAGTGCCATTTACCAAGTTGGGGAAGACTAGAGAAAGGATTTGGGAAGAGTCAGATAGCCAGGGTGGAAGCAGAACCTTCCATTATTCTTCCTTGCACCTCTTGTAGTAGCTCAAACTCTGCTTTTGTTCTGCTTTGCTCCTCTGGCTTCCAAGGGATGGAGCATATAGAAACATGTTCTTTTTGGCCTGCAGGGCTCCACAGAGAGCTGCAACACCACCACAGAAGATGAGGACCTCAAAGGTAGGTGCTGGCCCTTGGAGGGGGAAGGACTCCAGCAGTGACCCAGCTACCTGGGCTCCAGTGGGGCACCTTTTCTGCCTCCAGAACTGGGAATGGTGGCTCCTGTACCCCTAGGAGAGGGCGTGGTATAAAAACTACTTTCCAGGAGCCAAGATACGAGGCCCCTGTCTGGTGTTGCTGAGCTGGGCAAGAGGCTTCTCTTCTTTGACCCCAAGTCTAAAATAGCTAAACTAGAGATTCTCCAGGGGCCAGGGCTCAGAAAACTGTTCCTGTTGCTGATAATGACGTGCCATCCCAGAACAGGGGTATCCCAAGTCCCTGCCAAAGTAGCCCACAAGTGTCATGAGTCATAAATAGAGTGACCAGTCGTGCTGGTTTTCCCAGACCCAGAACTTTTGGTTTTAAGACTGCAGTGGGCCAGGAGTGCTGGCTCACACCTGTCCAGAACTTTGGGAGGGCTGGGCAAGAGGATTACTTGAGGCCAGTAGTTTGAGACCAGCCTGGCAACATAGCAAGACCATGTCTGTATTTAAAAAAAAAAAAATTGTTTTAAGAACAAATAAATAGGCAGGGCACGGTAGCTCACACCTGTAATCCCAGCACTTTGGGAGGCCAAGGCGGGCAGATCACTTGAGGTCAGGAGTTTGAAACCAGCCTGGCCAACATGGTGAAACCCCGTCTCTACTAAAAAAAAAAAGCCAGGCGTGGTGGCGGGGGCCTGTAATCTCAGCTACTAGGGAGGCTGAGGCACGAGAATGGCTTGAAACCAAGAAGTAGAGGTTGCAATGAGCCGAGATTACACCAGTGCACTTGGTGACAGAGTTAAGACTCTGTCTCAAAAAAAAAAAAAAAAAAAAAAAAAACGTAAATAAATGTAAAACCTAGATAGTCCTGGGAACACTGAGATGAATTGGTCACTCTAGTCCTAATATCTTGGCCTGAATGATGGTGTTGGAATGAATCTGACAACTGTGAGGCCACACTTGGTCATGTCCTCATGACCCCGTAAGGACCACCAGCCTAAGCTTGGGCCTGGCTAGAGTGCTGGGGGCGTGGTGGAAGAGCGTGGCAGGCCAGACCCCTGGGAATCTCTGTCCTGCTCTTCGGTTGGACCTCCTGGAATTGCTCCCTTTGCCTGAATTTAGTAAGTGACCTTGGGCCAGGCCGTCAGAAAAAAACAGAGGAACACTATGGGACAGAGCTGGGAGAGCATGCCCAGGGTGGCAAGGGAGCACCAAACCTTCTGGAACCAAAAAAAAATAGAAAACAGAAAGCTACCAGGAAGTGAACCATAGTAGCTCCAGGGTCCTGTGAGAGAGATCAGATTGGTTCGATTCCGGCGCTACTGGGCGCTCTGGACCCTGTGGCCTGGCCCCCTGGAACATCTTCCCTGGGAGCAGGGGTCCTTGGACAGGCTGTTGTAAGGCTCATCTGGAAGCCACAGTCCAGATAAGGGCACCTGCCTGGTGCCATCAGCTGGGAGGCCTCTCTGGCAGAGGCGGCGGCGTGGGATGTGGTCCAGTGTCCACAGCAGCCCGACGCAAGGCGTCCCCTTGCCCCGGCTCTGCAGCGCCACGGGCTCGGGTCCTGTCCGGCTTGCTCGCTCACCTGCCTTGTTCTGTTTGTTTTGGCTGCTCTGCCTTGCCCTGCCCTGCCCTGCCCTGCCCTGGCTGGCTAGCTGCCCCGCTCCGCACTGGGAATGGCAGCTCGGTGCCTGAAGGACGGAGCTCCCGGGACAGAACAGCCCCCTCTACAGGCATGCAGCCCCAGCCTTCTCTCTGCTCCTCAGCCAGTAAGTGTGAGGGAGGCATATTCTGGCTTCCGTCTCCCTGGCTCGTCCTGAAGCCCCTAAGGGACCCCCACCAGAGCTGTCAGCCCAGCCCAGCTGCCCACAGTAGTAAGCTCCGGGAGCACAGTGTCTGCTAGGGGTGGGGGGACGACTAGAGGTGCTGTTGAGACCATGCCAGGGCCCCTGAGTCTGGGGCCCAAAGGAAGAGTGGGTGGAAGAACATGGCCTGGGGGTTGGGGGAGTAGAAAGCCCCAGGGATATGCCATGGGCTTTGCCTCAGCGAGCCAGGAAGAAGGGCAGAGTCAGAAGTCAGGTCTGTGGGGGTGGGAGTGGGGTGATGGGGAAATCGTGCCAGCAAGGAACTGTGTTGGGGATGTAGTGCTTCCTGAGACTCAGCATAACATATTAAGAACACGGGGTCAGAGGCAAGACAGATCTGAGTTTAAATCCCAGCTACACTGCCTTCAGGAGTGTGAAGTTTAACTTCTCAGAGCTGCAGGTTCCTTATCTGTAATGTGGAAATAAAATGGCACGCACTTAAGAGCCTTGTTAGAAAACAGATGAGGCCGTAGGAAGTCTTGATACAGTGCCTCGCTGGGTCATCAGTAGCTCATCCTCATATTTCTAGTTATATCTGTGCTGGAGGATGCCTTTGTCTGCTGCGTTTAATCCCACCATCTATCCTTGTAGAGTTTCTAAGCACAACCCTCTTCACCCGTGGGGCCCCAGTCAGGTCGTCTAGATGGGTCTAGGGGGTTTGGAGAGGGTATGTGTGTTGTGGGTGCACACCTGCCTGCTGCTTTAGGAAGCTAATTGAGCTCCTTGCTTCCCCTAACCTACTGCTTGCTCACCTGGAGCTGAGACCTAGCAGGGCTGATGGCTGTGGGGCCCCTCCTGGACACGCCTTTGGCTGCGCTGCCCTGTCCCAGCTGTGCTGCTTGGCTGTGCTGGCCCAGCTGGGCCGTGGTGGTGGTGGTGTTCTAACGCTTGCAGTTGTCTTGCAGCCTTTTGCTCCTGTAGGAAAGGCTTGTGGCCTGGGCCAGCCCAGGGCTCAGGTTAGGATGAGCCCAAGCTCAATCCGAGCCCTCTCTTACCCTGGCGGCAGTCCCTGCTGCTAGTGGCATTCCCTGTTAGAGAAGCCCTTGCCGGCAGGACCTGTCCCTTGGCTTGGGATGGGGTGGGGAGGAGGGCTCTGGAGGGCACCATCTCTGCCTGCCTGTCAGTCTGAGCCCTTTCTGATTTTCCTGAGGAACACATCCTGGCATGAGGGCTGGTGTGAAATGACAGCTTTCCCAAGCCTCGAGAGGTAAATGGAGCAGCCTCTCAGGTAGAGGCTTGTCACAAGTTTTTACAATTCCGGGATCATTCCTCCCAGAAAAGCCCTATGGAGTTGATGAGCAGTGGGAAGCATCCATCCTAGGGCTCTGCTGGTCCTTTGGCACCCCAGCCGTAGCTGGATTCTGCTGTCAGGCTGCCTGTCACCCAGTGCTAGGTCCTGGCCACTGAATGAGGGCTAAGAGTAGGGGTGGTGATTGAGACCTGACTGAGCCCCTTCAGGTGAAAGAAGTAAATTGGGGGTGGAAGCAGCCTTATTGGGAGATGCTTGTGAGAGAGGCTGCTCATACAGGGGAGGGGCTCACAGCATTCAGGATGTACCAGTCTCCTCACCTGTTAAAGGCAAGCGTGTTTTCCACAACCTGGTTGTTGATGGAGAGGGAGGCAAAGGCGAAAGATCCGTGACGAATGGCTGGGCTTCAGGAGGAGGTAGTCATTGTCTGCAGACTGCAGAGAGGGAGGTGGAAGGGAAGGTGGGCTCACTCTTCCTGCCAAGGGCCCTAGAGACCGAGAAGAGGGATGTCTTTGTCAAAGCGATCACAGGGGACTCCCTGGGGACTGGGGAAGGCTCTCTGTCACTTGGGAGATTCCCCAGTAAGTAAATTGATAGATTTTTCTCCCCCACAGTGCGAAAACAAGAGATCATTAAGATCACAGAACAGCTGATTGAAGCCATCAACAATGGGGACTTTGAGGCCTACACGTAAGTAGACACCTATCTAAGTCATCTCCCAAGGCCTTCCCTGCCTCCAGACAACAGTTAGGACCCTGAGGAAAGGGAAGTTGGACTTTGGGCAAAGTATCTGAATTAAGCTTTCCTAAGTTGGGAGCTCTTCCAGGTAGATTCCCTGAGCTCACCCATGGTGTCCTGGCGGTGGGCCCAAAGCACAGGGCTGAGTGGCTCAATAGGTAGGCCTGGAAGATCTTCGCTGACTTGTCTGGCATGGCCACAGCTAGCCTGCTGCTACTGGATAGACACCACTGATGGGGAAGGAAGACAAGTCACTCTATAGAAGCCTGACAGGCTGCCTTTTTTTTCCCCCCTTGCAGGAAGATTTGTGATCCAGGCCTCACTTCCTTTGAGCCTGAGGCCCTTGGTAACCTCGTGGAAGGGATGGATTTCCATAAGTTTTACTTTGAGAATCGTGAGTGGGTTCGTGCTGCTGATATACTCCTGCCTGCCCCTTCACCCCTTTGCCTCTGTCTCCTGCTCACCTTTTCATCCCAGTTGCCCACTTTTCCCTTATTTGACCTTCATGCCGCACCCCTGCTCTATATGCTTTGCCTCCTTTTGCCCCGATGGTCATAAACAGGCACCTTTGAAGGCCCTGCTCCTGATCCCCAAGTGCCCATTCATTCTGCAGCTGCTTCATGGCAATGCCAGTCACCACAATCAAGTTCACTTATTTCTTTAAGCCTCACCTCTTTCCAAGAAGGATTGGAAACCCTTTGAGATTAGGTTGAGATGATCTCAGCACATAAGAACTCAGCTCTGTGTCTGCAGGTTTCACAATAGAGGAAATTAAAATCAGGATAAGAATGTGCAAACCAGGGCACTGTTGGTGATTTGTGAGATCGGAAGTTGTGGCTAGAATCTTCCTGACTATGGAGGAAGGCAGGCGTCCTGTATAGGGGGAGTGGGGTGTACATTCTGGACAGTTCGTGGAAGATAAGGGGATAAGAAGCTGAATCATCACTCCCTCCCATCTTCCTCTCTATTCTGTGAGACCCTCCCCCTCCTTAAATTTTATCTCTTCCCACTTTATTGGGGGCCTTCCCTATCCTGCCCTGAGTTGTAGTTAGTCACTAACTTCTCTGCTGATTCCCACCCTTATCACATCTCAGCTGCCTATGTAAGCTGTCAGCCAGAAGCAATTCCAGAGTTTATATTAGTTCTAGGAAGGTGGCCTGTAGCCCCTGTCTGACATTTGAATTGAAACTAACATGTGAATCTCAATAAAAGCAACAGTTTTCACAGCATATGCTAATAATGGCAATCCACCTTCTTTTGCCTTTTCCCCAGAGAACCTGGGAATATCCTGAGCTTGGTGCTTTGGTGATTCTATTTCAGCTTTGGTGCCTTTAAAAAGAAATTACAAATCAATTTTGAATCATTTAAATTCATGATTTTGCTCTGCAGCCCTAACTAGGGGCAAGCCGAGCCTTATGAAATCTAAACTCAGCCTAACAGAATAGAAAATCGATAGGCTTTAGTTAGAGTCACATGGTCCTGCGTTCAGGTGTGTGTGTGATTTGAGCAAATTATTCCTTGAACCTATTTCCTTATCTTATAATGAAAATATTATCCACCAAGAAATACAGCTTGGGCATGTAAAACCCCCAGCACAATGCCTGATTAAAAGAGCAGCTGCTATTATCATTGTTGCCCACTTTCTGTTCCTTTTGGATAAGGAAGACTAATGTAATGTGGTATCTTGGCCTCTGGAGGGTGCTGGGGGGACTTAGTGCTGGGGAGATGGTAAGACTTGGAAGTACAGGCTGGGAGGAAAATGCAGGTGCCCAGGCCTGATGTCCTCTTACCTACCCCACCCTGCCCTGCAGTCCTGTCCAAGAACAGCAAGCCCATCCATACCACCATCCTAAACCCACATGTCCACGTGATTGGGGAGGACGCAGCATGCATCGCCTACATCCGCCTTACCCAGTACATCGACGGGCAGGGTCGGCCTCGTACCAGCCAGTCAGAAGAGACCCGGGTCTGGCACCGTCGGGATGGCAAGTGGCTCAATGTCCACTATCACTGCTCAGGGGCCCCTGCCGCACCGCTGCAGTGAGCTCAGCCACAGGTGCACCTGGTTGATGGGGGAGAGGGGCTGGGAGGGCCTGGGACAGACAGGTAGGGTCAGAGGAAGAAGAGAAGGCTGGGAGGTGGCCTGGGAGAGGAGCCTTATGAAATCTAAACTCAGCCTAACAGAACAGAAAATCTATAGGCTTTAGTTAGAGTCACATGGTCCTGAGTTCAGGTGTGTGATCCCAGAGGACTGGCAAAGCCTGGGCAGAATGGTTTCAATAAGTTACGCTTGGAAATCAGATGACTGGGGTATGGCTCCATGACTCCAAATTGGGTGACCTCAAACAGGTTACTTCCCCTCCCTAAACTGAGTTTCCTTAGCTGTCAAAAAAAAGGCAGAGAGTGGTGCCTACCTCATTTAATCACTCTGAGGATGAAATAAGATACTGTAAGTAAAGCACTTAGTAAGTGCTCAGCAAATGGGAGGCAGTTTTGTATTTAAACATTAGCTTCACCCACTTTCCCCACCTTCTCAGGCAGACTTGGCAACGTGTATAGCGTGCTGAAGTCACTGGAACTCATCCGTGTGCTCATTGTCCTCTGTTCTGTTACCACGTTCTGTCCTGTTTGACAGGGGCATTAGGAGATTCCAGCCAGAGGTCGAACCTTCGCAGCCAGTGGCTCTGGAGGGCCTGAGTGACAGCGGCAGTCCTGTTTGTTTGAGGTTTAAAACAATTCAATTACAAAAGCGGCAGCAGCCAATGCACGCCCCTGCATGCAGCCCTCCCGCCCGCCCTTCGTGTCTGTCTCTGCTGTACCAAGGTGTTTTTTACATTTAAGAAAAAAAAGAAAAAAAGATTGTTTAAAAAAAAAAAAAGGAATCCGTACCATGATGCGTTTTAAAACCACCGACAGCCCTTGGGTTGGCAAGAAGGCAGGAGTTTGTATGAGGTCCATCCTGGCATGAGCAGCAGGCTCACCCACCGGCCTTGAAGAGGTGAGCTTGGCCTCTGGTCCCCATGGACTCAAGGGGACCAGGCAAGAACTCTGACAGAGCTTTGGGAGCCGTGATGTGATTGCAGCTCCTGAGGTGGCATGCTTACCCCAGGTCTGGGAATGGACTTCTTTGGAACTTGCATAGGTGCCTAGAATGAGGCTGATGAGAACATTGTGACCATCAGACCTACTTGGGAGAGAACACAGAGCTCCCAGCATGCTGTGGAGGCAGCTGAGAAGTGGTGGCCTCAGGACTAAGGGCCCGGACGTTGCTGTACTGTCTCATTTAGTGTAGAAGAGAAGAGAATTGGTGCTGCAGAAGTGTGCCCGCCATGAAGCCGATGAGAAACCTCATGTTAGTCTGACATGCACTCACTCACTCATCCATTTCTATAGGATGCACAATGCATGTGGGCCCTGATATTGAGGCCTTATGCCTGCAGCTAGAAGGGGGAGGGGTTGCTGCTGCTTTGCTTCGTGTTTTCTTCTAACTCAGCAAGGAGGGAGCCTGGCCCTGACCCGTGCCGCCTTTGGCGGTTCTGTTTCTGTGCTGATCTGGACCATCTTTGTCTTGCCTTTTCATGGTGATGGTCCCCATGCTGACCCTCATCTGGGCCTGGGCACTCTGCCAAGTGCCCCTGTGGAATGGGAGGAGTGAGGCAGTGGGAGAAGAGGTGATGGCCGTTTCTATGCATTCAGGCTGCCCTTGGGGCTGCCTCCCTTCTTATTCTTCCTTGCTGCACGTCCGTCTCTTTTCCTGTCTTTGAGATTGACCTGTCTGCTCTGGCAAGAAGAAGAGGTGTCCTTACAGAGGCCTCTTTATTGACCAACTGAAGTATAGACTTACTGCTGGACAATCTGCATGGGCATCACCCCTCCCCGCATGTAACCCAAAAGAGGTGTCCAGAGCCAAGGCTTCTACCTTCATTGTCCCTCTCTGTGCTCAAGGAGTTCCATTCCAGGAGGAAGAGATCTATACCCTAAGCAGATAGCAGAGAAGGTAATGGAGGAGCAATTGGTCATGGCCTTGGTTTCCCTCAAAACAGTGCTGCAGATTTATCTGCACAAACATCTGCACTTTTGGGGGAAAGGTGGGTAGATTCCAGCTCCCTGGACTACCTTCAGGAGGCACAAGAGCTGGGAGAAGAGGCAAAGCTACAGGTTTACTTGGGAGCCAGCTGAGAAGAGAGCAGACTCACAGGTGCTGGTGCTTGGATTTAGCCAGGCTCCTCCGAGCACCTCATGCATGTCCCAGCCCCTGGGCCCTAGCCCTTTCCTGCCCTGCAGTCTGCAGTGCCAGCACGCAGATCCCTTCACCACAGGGTTTCGTTTTGCTGGTTTGAAGACATATGGTCTTAGAATTCATTGAGACCCATAGCTTCATATGGCTGCTCCAGCCCTACTTCTTAGCATTCTTACTCCTCTTCTGGGGCTAATGTCAGCATCTATAGACAATAGACTATGAAAAAAAATCACCTTTTAAACAAGAAATGGAAGGCATTTGATGCAGAATTTTTGCATGACATAGAAATAATTTAAAAATAGTGTTTGTTCTGAATGTTGGTAGACCCTTCATAGCTTTGTTACAATGAAACCTTGAACTGAAGATATTTAATAAAATAATCTTTAAACAGTCCATTGTGTTACTGCTGTTGGAGGCTTACAGCCAGAGGCGTAGATTTTAGCAGCCTGAGCCGGGCGCGGGTGACTCACGCCTGTAATCCCAGCACTTTGGGAGGCCAAGGCAGGATCACGAGGTCAAAAGATCGAGACCATCCCGGCCAACATGGTGAAACCCTGTCTCTACTAAAAATACAAAAATTAGCTAGGCGTGGTGTCATGTGCCTGTAATGCCAGTTACTCGGGAGGCTGAGGCAGGAGAATCACTTGAACCCGGGAGGGGGAGGTTGCAGTGGGCCGAGATTGCCCCACGGCACTCCAGCCTGGCAACAATGCAACACTCCATCTCAAAAAAAAAAAAAAAAAAAAAAATTTAGCAGCCTGGGTTACTAGGTTGGAGAGAGGTACCTCCTCCTGCTCCCTTTGGGTCCTTTTGAGAATAAAACTTTCTCATGCCTGTAATCCCAGCACCTGGGAGGCCAAGGCGCCGAATCACGAGGTCAGGAGTTGGAGGCCAGTCTGGCCAACATGGTGAAACCCCGTCCCTATTAAAAATACAAAAAATTAGCTGGGCGTAGTGGCGGGCGCCTGTAATCCCAGCTACTCTGGAGGCTGAGGCAGGAGAATGGCTTGAACCCGGAAGGCGGAGGTTACAGTGAGCCGAGATCGCGCCACTGCACTCCAGCCCCTGTGACAGAGTGAGACACCCACTAAAAAAAAAAAAAAAAAAAAAAAACTTCCTCATAAACTCAGCCTCCAACCAGCGCTCGGTGCTGCGGAGGCGGGGCGGGGAGGGCGAGTGGGTGCCCTGGGAGCCGGCTAAGGGCATCGCCCCGCCTCTTGCCCCGCCCCTGGCTGGAGTGCTCCGTTCCCTCCCCTCCCCGAGTGGGCCGGCCCGGCTCCCCCTCCGCGGGGCTGAGTGGATGAGCCCGGGCCTGAGCCCGCCCCTGCTCCGGAGCAGCGTTGCCAAACGCTCGGCGGGCGGTGCCATCGTGCGGGGAGGCGGGGGTGCGCTTCCGCGGGCGGGGCGCGGAGCCCGCCGTCTCGGAGGCTGCAGCTCGGCCCGGCTCTGTGGAGGGCCTCTTGGTTTCCCGGCACCGAGGTCGCGCGGCTGCCTGGGCTGGAGCCGGTGGACCCGAGCAGGTGCCACGAGCGGCGGTGCGCCGCCTCCCCCGGTGGGAGCGGTGGTTGGGCCAGGCTGCGGCAGAGCGTTCTCTCAGAGATGGCGGAGCAGCTGCGACGCGGCCCGTGGCCCCGAGAGCAGGGAAGCCGGGCAGCCCCGGGACGCGGCGGAGCCCGAGGACAGCGGGGACGCCGCCCAGTCCTCCGGGTGAGCCGCCTTTGAGGAGACCCCCCCCCACCCGCCCACCGTCGCGCTCAGTTCCCCCGCCCCCCTACAGACTCCCTCCCACAGACTCCCTTGAGTGTTGCCAGCATCACCACCCGCAGGGTCGTCCCGGGCGGCCCAGCTCGCGCCGCTCCCCGGGTTCCTTCCGCCGGCCTCCCTCAGAGCCGCCTCGCTCCCCTTAGAACCGAGCGGGTTCCCTTCTCCCTGCAGGGTTCTCCCAGCCCAGACCCTGTCTCGATGTCACTCCGGAGTCGCCTCCGCGCGCCCGTGGCTCCTTCCCCTTTGGTGTCCCACATCCGGGGTGCTCTTCGCATCCACCTGTGCCCGCGTCTCCCCTCGGCATGGCCCCTCCACCCGCCAGCCCCCAGCCCCTTCGGCGCCCTCGCCCGCAGCCTCCGCGCCGCTGCTCTGGCCGTCCCGGCCTCCCCCAGCCCAGGCCCGGCCCCTGTCTGGCTTCGCCCTCCTTTGAGACCTCCCGCCCAGCACACACCCACCCCGCCCAGCCCTGATGGCCCTCAGTGTTCACTGGCCCCGGCCTGCGGTGCCCATGGTGCCCCTTCCCTAAACCTTGCTGCTGCTTCCAGGTATGAAGCTAAAATGCAGCGGCCAAGAACGCGGCTCTGGAGCTTGACAGGCCTGACGTTGAATCCCAGCCCTCCCACCGACTGAGCTGTGTGATCCTGGGCAAGTTTCTAAGCTTCTCTGGGCTTCAAGTTACTCATATGTGAAATGGGGATAATGGAGCATGTAGTGTACCTCTTCCCTACCTCTTAGGGCTGGTGTGAGGATTAAATCTATGTAAAGCTCTTAGAAGAATGACTGGCAAGTTGTAAGTTCTCAAATTTGGGGTGATATACCCTGAGTACCAACTTCCTGTCAGTGACCACCTCGCTACGATGTTTTCTTTAAAGTTACATCAAATTCCCGTTACCATTTTGATCCTTTCCCCCAGCTCTCTTCTCATGTCGTTAGTTTTACCTAGGCCAAAGCCGAACTGTTTTTATTTATTTTATTTTATTTTTTGCCAGAGTCTCACTCTGTCACCCAGATTGGAGTGCAGTCGTGCGATCTCAGCTCACTGCAACGTCCGCCTCCTGGGTTCAGGTGATTTTCCAGCTTCAGCCCCCGGAGTAGCTGGGACTACAGGCGCCCACCACCATGCCCAGCTAATTTTTGTATTTGCAGTAGACATAGGGTTTCATCATGTTGGCCAGGCTGGTCTCAAACTCGTGACCTAAGGTGATCGGCCTGCCTTGGCCTTCCACGGCACTAGTATTACAGGTGTGAGGCACCGTGCCTGGCCTGAACTGTTTTTAAATCATCTCTGTCAATTCTGAAAGACCCCAGTTCTGCCTTATCACCCCTGAGATGTGTGTATATGGGGGTGGGTGGTAGAGACAGATTGCCAGCCTTATGAGGAGGCTGAGGTGGTGATAGTGACAATAAAACTTATAGAAGCAGTCGATTTAAGAAAAAAAAACATAAGAGGCTGAGGCGGGAGGATTGCATGAGCCCAGGAGTTCAACAGCCTGGGCAACATAACAAGACCCCATCTCTAAAAAAAGTGAAAAATTAGTAGGGCGTGGTGGTGCACAGCTGTAGCCTCACCTACATGAGAGGCTGAGGTGGGAGGATCACTTGAGCCCAGGAGTTCGAGGCTGCAGTAGGCTGTGATCACACCACCTATTCTGAGTGACAGAGCAAGACTCCATCTCAAAAATTATAAATAAAAGAGGTCCCCAAAATTAGGCTTCCTTAAAACTATGTTTTCTGATCACACTGTCCTGACTCTTTCTGTCATTGGCTAGATATGACTTAAGTTCCTGTTGCTCTCTGTCATCCAGTCCTTACTCAAGTTGTCCTATTTGTGTAACTGGCTTCAATACCTCATGTCTCTCCAGGCTAGCTCGGGAATTCTTCTGAGCTGTTTGAGAATAGGGTTGCAGAACCACTTTGGCTAAGTTAGGAAGGAGAACTAGAGTGGACTCAGCTGTCTGGCTTTTCTCAGCACCCAGTGTGTGGCTGCTCTGGGGTTACATTTTTATCTCCTCTCCTGACTGGCATAGTTGAGGTGAAGGTCAGGGGCAGGTAATGTTTCACAAGCAACGGGTAAGGGAGTCCCTAAGTTCTGGGTTTGGAAACTGGTAGAATGATTAGCTATCATGAGGATCACTCTTTCCTTTTGAACTCCCGCACTGTAGTGTCCGCCTGACTGCAAGTTCGTTAATGCTGTTGGCTGTGATGTTGGGTTTGATCAATGAGGAAGATTAACAGACTCATGAGTTCCTTCTTATCTGATATTTCGTTGGAGCATGGGACTTCTGGGGACTTCTGGGGTTTTCTGAAAAAAAGCCCCAGAAAGGGGCTTCCTCACGGAAATATCAGAGCTGTTGCTCACTGGCCAGCTGCTCAGTCACAGGCTAGGAACTCCTTTCAGAGCAGACCTGTTTTTAGCCTCCTAGGATGTTTAGCCTCTTGTTGATGGGAAATTTGTTCCCTTCTAGCATTTGCATATACTGCTCCATCTCTGAGCTTTGCTTAGAGAGGAGAATTTGGACATTCATTTGGGTATCTAAGAAAGGGAAAGGGAATAAGCTGTGAAGCTAAGGTATAGGACTCAGCTTGTGTTCTCCTACAGGAGCCTTTTTTTTTTTTTTTTTTGAGAACAGATTATCCAGTAAGCAGGAGGTAAGAGAGGTGGGATGGGGAGGAGAATGGATTAATGACAGTTTCAGAGGGAGGAGTAACCCACTGATTTCTCTCTTACAGGTGGGCAGGCCAGAGGTTGAACTTTACTGACCTTTGATGTGAGGCACTCAGCCAGGGCCAAGGGGAGAGCCTGGCAAGATTTGCAGCCTGAAGCCATGGGCCAGGGGGCCATGGTGACCTGAGACTAGTGGTCTCTGTATAGTGGCCCCCTGCTTCCCCCTCTACCTCCCTTACCCTATACTAAGGGGACTCGTTGCCACCTCTTAAGGAAACAGCCCCCGAAGGAATCCCTTTCCCCTATTTTCCTATCCTTCTACCCCTCCAAGACAGTCCTAGCCTATAGAACTCCTACCTCCCATCCCCTAAGGTGGTCCCCATTCCTCCCTCTTTTCCTCTCCCCGCCATGCTCCAGTTGTGGAAGGTAGTACGCCCAGCTCGGCAGCTGGAACTGCACCGCCTCATACTGCTGCTGATCGCTTTCAGCCTGGGCTCCATGGGCTTCCTGGCTTATTATGTGTCCACCAGCCCTAAGGCCAAGGAACCCTTGCCCCTGCCTTTGGGAGACTGCAGCAGCAGTGGGGCAGCTGGTCCTGGTCCTGGCCCTGCATGGCCTCCGGTTCCACCTCAGCCCCCCAGGCCTCCAGAGACAGCTCGAACTGAACCCGTGGTCCTTGTGTTTGTGGAAAGTGCATACTCACAGCTGGGTCAGGAAATTGTGGCCATCCTGGAGTCTAGTCGTTTTCGGTATAGCACTGAGCTGGCACCTGGCCGAGGGGACATGCCCACATTGACTGATAATACCCATGGCCGCTATGTCTTGGTCATTTATGAGAACCTGCTCAAGTATGTCAACCTGGATGCCTGGAGTCGGGAACTGTTAGACCGGTACTGTGTGGAGTATGGTGTGGGCATCATTGGCTTTTTCCGAGCCCACGAACACAGCCTACTGAGTGCCCAGCTCAAGGGCTTTCCCCTTTTTTTACACTCAAACTTGGGGCTCCGGGACTACCAAGTGAATCCTTCTGCCCCGCTACTGCATCTCACACGCCCCAGCCGCCTAGAACCAGGCCCACTGCCTGGTGATGACTGGACCATCTTCCAATCCAATCATAGTACATATGAACCAGTGCTTCTTGCCAGCCTTCGGCCAGCTGAGCCCCTGGTGCCAGGACCGGTTCCTCGTCGGGCCCGGCTTCCCACTGTGGTACAGGACCTGGGGCTTCATGATGGCATCCAGCGGGTGCTCTTTGGCCACAGCCTTTCCTTCTGGCTCCACAAACTTATCTTTGTCGATGCTGTTGCATACCTCACTGGCAAGCGCCTCTGCCTGGACCTTGACCGCTACATCTTGGTAGACATCGATGATATCTTTGTGGGCAAGGAAGGGACCCGCATGAAGGTGGCTGATGTTGAGGTCAGTCTTGTCACTTAAATTTCTTCTTGTCACTTAAATTTCTTCTTAGAAGCTGTTCACACTCTGGCCTGACAGACTCCCTTCCTTGATTCTTAGCTTGTCATAGGTATATTCTCTGCCTCTCCAAGCAGGATGAATGTTACTTCTTGTGTTATTACCTGTTCAGCCTGCTCTCCTGATTCCTCATGTCCCTGCTATTCTTCCCAGGCTCTGTTGACCACCCAGAACAAACTCAGGACCTTAGTCCCCAACTTCACCTTCAACTTGGGCTTCTCGGGCAAGTTCTATCATACTGGTGAGCTTATTCTCCTACTCCTTCAGCATATCATTGTTTGATCTGTCCTTCACTGTCTGCCTCCCTGGACAGACAAGTTGGAGAAAAGGGTCAAGGTTTGGGGTCAGACTACTGTGAGGAGCCAGTGGTGGGCATGAATTTAGGTTCACATGGGTGGCTGGAGGGCAAATTGGCAATGGGGCAAATAGAAAGTCTTAGGCAAGGATCAGTAGGGTTGTCTCAGGGATAGAAGTTGGTCAGTGTTGTTACAAAACAAAGGTGGGAACAGGGGCTGACTGGCTGTGGTCAGTGGTCAGCGTGTGGTCATAGGGACAGAGGAGGAGGATGCAGGGGACGACATGCTGCTGAAGCACCGCAGAGAGTTCTGGTGGTTCCCCCACATGTGGAGCCACATGCAGCCACACCTGTTCCACAATCGCTCCGTGCTGGCTGACCAGATGAGGCTCAACAAACAGTTTGCTCTGGTGAGACCCTTGGATCTTTTTCCCATACTTTCTCCCAGCCATGCTTCCTTTTCAACCTTCCCCTAATGGGCTACCCTTTTCCTACCCTTTGCATTTTTCTTTCTGTGGAGGGTTCCCCACCCTCTTTACCCGCCACTCCCCAAACCTCACCAGGTCGGTGAGAGTCTATGCCATTCCCAGGAGCATGGGATTCCCACGGATCTGGGCTATGCTGTGGCTCCCCACCACTCGGGCGTGTACCCCATCCACACGCAGCTCTATGAGGCCTGGAAATCCGTGTGGGGCATCCAGGTGACCAGCACTGAGGAGTATCCCCATCTCCGCCCTGCCCGCTACCGCCGTGGCTTCATTCACAATGGCATTATGGTGAGGGACTCTCAATACAAACTTGAATCAAACTCTCACATGTAAACAGCTTTCAACATGCATTGACCTATGTTCTGTCAATTGCCAGTCCAAGTATGGGGATACATAAGAGGGGGTAGAAGGATGAAAAAAATTAACGCTGTTAGTAAGAGCTTTATTGCTATAACTTCAGACTGAGTCCTTTCTAAATCCCAGTGTCCTTCATCTACTCATTCTCTCTCTCAAATCTCATGTTTCTTCTTTTCCTTCCAGGTGCTGCCCCGGCAGACATGTGGCCTCTTCACTCACACAATCTTCTATAATGAGTATCCTGGAGGCTCTCGTGAACTAGACCGGAGCATTCGAGGTGGAGAGCTCTTTCTGACGGTGCTGCTTAATCCGGTAAAGTGTCAAGAGGAAGGGCTAGAAGATTGTAGAGTCAAGGTGTTTGCAGGCTGGGACCTTTACTCACTAGGGCTATTTCAGAGGTGGGATAGGCTCTCCAAATCTGACATGCAGGCACCCCCTTGCAGATCAGCATCTTTATGACCCATTTGTCCAATTATGGAAATGACCGGCTGGGCCTGTACACCTTTGAGAGCTTGGTGCGCTTCCTCCAGTGTTGGACACGGCTGCGCCTACAGACCCTTCCTCCTGTCCCACTTGCACAGAAGTACTTTGAACTTTTCCCTCAGGAGCGAAGCCCCCTTTGGCAGGTAAAGGTGGAGCTTGGGCTGACGAGAGACATGATAGGGGTGGGGTTTTCTTGTTTGTTTTTTTTTCAAGACAGGGTCTCACTGTGTCACCCAGGCTGGAGTGCAGTGGCACAATCTCCACTCACTGCAACCTCTACCTCCTGGGTTCAAGAGATTCTCCTGCTGCAGCTTCCCCAGTAGCTAGGATTACAGGCACCCGCCACCACACCTGGCTAATTTCTTGTTATTTTTAGTAGAGACGGGGTTTCGCCATGTTGGCCAGACTGGTCTCAAACTGCTGACCACAGGTGATCTGCCCACCCCGACCTCCCAAAGTGCTGGGATTACCGGCATGAGCCATCGCACCCAGCTGGGGTAGGGGTTTAAGACAAGACTAGGCTAGCCAGGTGCAGTGTCTCACACCTGTAATCCCAGCACTTTGGGACGCCAAGGCGGGCCGATCACGAGGTCAGGAGATTGAGACCATCCTGGCTAACACGGCGAAACTCCATCTCTACTAAAAATACAAAAAAATCAGCCGGGCGTGGTGGCATGCACCTGTAGTCCCAGCTACTCAGGAGGCTGAGGCAGGAGAATCGCTTGAACCCAGATTGTGGTGAGCCGAGATCACGCCACTGCACTCCAGCCTGGGCAACAGAGTGTCACTCCATCTCAAAAAAAAAAAAAAAGAAAAAGAAAAGACTAGACCTTAACTGATTCTTGGCCCTGCCTTCAGAATCCCTGTGATGACAAGAGGCACAAAGATATCTGGTCCAAGGAGAAAACCTGTGATCGGCTCCCAAAGTTCCTCATTGTGGGACCCCAGAAAACAGGTGAAATATCTTTAGCTAATTTCTCTTGCCCTGCCTTAAACCCAAAGAATCCTTTTGTCAAGGAACTCTCTTCTCTCTCCAGGTAATCACAGGGATGAAAAAAGTATTTTTATTTGAATTTTTTTTTTTTTTTTTTTTTTAGTTGGAGTCTTTCTTATTAGCCCAGGCTGGAGTGCAACAGCACGATCTCAGCTCACTGGAACCTCCGCCTTCAGGGTTTAAGCGATTCTCCTGCCTCAGCCTCCCCAGTAGCTGGGATTACAGGCACTAATACTGGCCAATTTTTGTATGTTTAGTAGAGACGGGGTTTCACCATGTTGGCCAGGCTGGTCTTGAACTCCTGACCTCAAGTGAGCCACCTGCATCGGCCTCCCAAAGTGCTGGGATTACAGGTATAAGCCACCGTGCCCTAATTTGAATTTTTAAAAGAGAGAAAAGAACTCCCTTTATACCCACCCCTCATTGATCCAATCTCCTGAGGTGGTGATTCTTAACCCTGGTTGTGTATCAGAATCATCTGTGGAGTTTTTACAAAATCCACAAGTCATTTCTAGTGCAGTCAAAGCTGAGAATCACTGTTTTAGTTCTTCCCTGGGCTTCCTATCATTGTAGTTTGGCCAAAGGGGATTTTTCTACCCCGAGTGGTTATTTTTTCACTTCCTTCAAGCTCATGCTGTTGAGCTGGCTTCCTTCCCATAGTGGCCTTTCTCTCCCATTTAGGGACTACAGCTATTCACTTCTTCCTGAGCCTGCACCCAGCTGTAACTAGCAGCTTCCCTAGCCCCAGTACATTTGAGGAGATTCAGTTCTTCAACGGCCCTAATTACCACAAGGGTATTGACTGGTGAGACTGGGCCCTGTTTGAATGTTTCTCAGAGGAATGTTCCCTTCCCCCAAAATACCCCATTCCAGCTTCCCTCAGCAGACTTCTGGCCACTTCACTCTGCATATTTTTCTGCTTCTCTCTCTTCTGTGCTACTTCCTAGGTACATGGATTTCTTCCCTGTCCCTTCCAATGCCAGCACTGATTTCCTATTTGAAAAAAGTGCCACCTATTTTGACTCAGAGGTTGTGCCACGGCGGGGGGCTGCCCTCCTGCCACGAGCCAAGATCATCACTGTGCTCACCAACCCTGCTGACAGGGCCTACTCCTGGTACCAGGTCTGCCTGAAGCTAGGGACACAATGGGGCTAAAGGTTGGGGGGCGGTGCTAGAGAGGGAGAAAGGAGTGAGGGTAGAGAAACTTAACTAGTGCCTTGGGGACAGGTGCCTATGCTGTGCTGTTACCAGACCATGCATAAGGGCAGAATAATACTGTCAAATCACCAGTCCCTCACCTTCTTTCTCTTTATCCTTCAGCATCAGCGAGCCCATGGAGACCCAGTTGCTCTGAACTATACCTTCTATCAGGTGATTTCAGCCTCCTCCCAGACCCCTCTGGCACTGCGCTCCCTGCAGAACCGCTGTCTTGTCCCTGGCTACTATTCTACCCATCTACAACGCTGGCTGACTTACTACCCCTCTGGACAGGTATAATCCCTCCAAGAGCCCTCAATGGCGTTCCCCTTCCCCTCTTCTTCCCTTCAGCCCAGAGGCTTCTTAGGAATATAGAGGGAACCACATCCCTGTCCCTTTAGTTGCTGATTGTGGACGGGCAAGAGCTGCGTACCAACCCAGCAGCCTCAATGGAGAGCATCCAGAAGTTCCTGGGTATCACACCCTTTCTGAACTACACGCGGACCCTCAGGTGGGAGAGCGTGACCCAGGGGAGGAGTACTCTGTGGGAAATGGGGAAGCAGGTTGACCATGTTTGTTAGAGACATGGATTTACTCTGTCTCACAAGGAGAGACATGTCCCTGTGGGCAGGGAGGGGTGTTGTGCATTTATGGAACTTGAGTTTCTCTTCCTGCCACCTCATGGCCTCTTCCTGTTGAGCAGGTTTGATGACGATAAGGGATTTTGGTGCCAGGGACTTGAAGGTGGTAAGACTCGCTGTCTAGGCCGGAGCAAAGGCCGGAGGTACCCAGATATGGACGCTGAGGTAAGTAAAGCCACGGGCAGGGGATCCCGCTCCACTTCCAGGATCTGATTCTGTGTCCAACTAGTGTCCCACTCCTTACCGTTTCTGCCTTCATTTTTCTCCTGTCAGTCCCGTGTTTTCCTTACGGATTTTTTCCGGAACCATAATTTGGAGCTGTCGAAGCTGCTGAGCCGGCTTGGACAGCCAGTGCCCTCGTGGCTTCGGGAAGAACTGCAGCATTCCAGTCTGGGCTGATGTCCCAGCCTCCTGTACCAGCAAAATACCCCCTGCTTCCCTATGGGGCAAGCCCAGACCAGGGCCCACAAGGGGGATTAGAGTGGCCTGGCCCCTCCCTGTCTACCTCAGTAGCCCCCAGGCCTAAGATGGCTGAGAAGGGAAGGGTATCCTTTTCCTATAATTCTTGGGCCTAATAAAGGGGCTTCCTTTGGTACCCCACATCATGGTACTAGGTACCTTTGACCTATCATCTTGGGAGGTGGGTAGGAGTAAAAGGGTCCAGGCAGGGTGTGGAGGAATGTATTAGTCCAATGAGATTTCCCTCTTCATCCACAGCAGTGTATCTATCATCTATACCTGGCTATGGGAGGGACCCTTTGCTATGGCCCCTTTTAGGCAGTGGGATCTACCTGTGGCCCGGCCTACCTAATGTCATTCACATTGAATGGGGATGAGGTCGGAGAGTGGCTCATAGAGCTAAGTGAGTCCTAGCTGTGGGCTAGAAATGTCCTTAATAAACATCCTTATTTTTCTGTTTTGTCTGCCTCACTGGAGTAAAAGAAAAACCTAGACTAAAGCAAGTGTCAGACATTTTCCCCCCAGGTCATCTGCACATGGAGGGAAAGAAGGGAAAGGCCCAGGTCAACTAGAGTAAAAAAAGGAGTTTATATATTTATAAATGCCAAATAAATACCAGAGGCCACCCAACGCCCCCTCCCAGACAGGGCTGTCTCCCCCAGCCCTAGGCTTCTAGGATCTGAGACATCTTGGCCCACAGCTACAGCCCAAGAGCAGCTGTCAGTCTGGGCTACCAGGGAACTGAGTGAGGTTGATCTGTCCAGCCAAGATTCACTCCCCCTGTGTGAGAGGCCCCCACAGCCACAGGCCTGTGTCCCTGTATAGGACCCTAGGGGTGAAAGACTCAGGGGGAGAAGGTGGCCATCTCGAGTGAGACCCGCTGCCACAGCTCCTTGGTCTGTTTGCTGCGCTTGAGGTTCTGCAGGATGTCGTTGAACTGCATCATGCCCATGGGCGTCAGGCAGAAGGCGCTGCGGGCGCTCCGGATCGCATTCACAAAGTCGTCGTAGTCTGCAGGCGTCAGGTGAATCAAGCGGTGGTGGATGTACTGCAGGAGGATGTGCGCAGGATGAGCCTTAGTACAAAGCACAGAACCAGGTCCTGCCTCCCTTCCCTCTGGTCCTAGACTACCCAGGAAGTGCTCTACCCTGCTGTACACTCTGGGTTGTCACCTGCATGTATGCCTGCTGGCAGCGCTGCACCAGTTGGTGGAAGGCCGGGGCACGCAGGTGGTTGTGGGCATGAGCGGGACTCAGCCGCTGCAGCGTCTCCATGACGATCTCCTGCAGCACAAACGGGCTCAGCACCCCCTTGGCTGCCCCCACACAGAACTGGTGCACGTAGTTCACTCCTGGGGGGCAGGGGGAGGGGCATGAGACGGGGGTGGCCACCTCTGCCCTAGGGACCCGACTTACATATCTCAGCTCTGGCCTGGCAGACAGCCTCCCTCCACCCCAGGAGCTGAGGTAACCCTCCGCCCCCCGCGCACGCACACATACCCGACCAAGGCCTCAACTCTGAGCAAGAGCTAGGAAGGAGGTCTGGGATAAGGAAGGTAGGGAGAGCAGGTGGGGGGGGGCAATGGTCCTAGGGAGGGGAGGTGTTACCCAGCTTTGCTGCCAGCCCCAGCAACCATTTGACATCATCAGTGTAGGGGGGGGAGCGGGAGAAGTTGTTGGGGTGATCGTTGTGTGCTCGGCGACCCAGCATCTCCAGTGCCAGCATTCCTGGGAGATAAGGGTGGGCACATGGTAGGGTGTATCATGGTAGGGTGTATTCTCTTCACCCTCTACCCCAACCTGGCACCTGACCCCACAGTAAACAAATTAAGAGCTAGAGGAGGGATCCTCTGAAGAGCCACTGCCACAACTGCAGGTAAGAGCACAGAAAGGGACCTCTCACCGACACGGTAGGCAGCATGCAGGTGGTGCAGGCTGTGGGGATTGACTGGCTGGCTGTGCGTCTCTTCCTCGGGCGGTGGAAACCCTCCGCTCACCAGAGGGCTGGGCTGTGTGGTCAGGGCAGGCAGCGAGGCACCCTGGATAGCCGGAAACGTGGATGCTGGATGGACACTGCTCACTAGGAGTGGGATGAGAGCCACGTGAGGAACTCGGAGCCCAAAAAGAGGCAGAGAAGAGTCCCTCCCTACCTCCCCTGCCCAGTGTGCCTCCCCTCCATTCACCTGTTCCCTGGCCCCACAACTCACAGGCCACACTGGTGGGCAGTGGAAGCCCTGGCTCTGTGTGGTAGGGATGTACTGTGATGGGTGCCATGGAAGGGACGGGGAAAGACACAGCAGTAGCAGCAAGTGAGGGAGGAGTCACTGAATAAGGGTACTGAGCCCCCAGGAATGCAGGATGCACACCCTAGGGGCAGGGAGAAGAACAGAGAAGATGCCAAGTTCGATTAGGACGTAGCTCTCCTGCTTTACCCCCACAAGCTATCCTGACATTTATTTTTATTTTTTTATTTATATTTATTTTGAGATGAGGTCTCGCTCTGTCACCCAGGCCAGAGTGCAGTGGCAGGATCTCAGCTCACTGCAACCTCCGCCTTCCAGGTTCAACCAGTTCTGTCTCAGCCTCCCGAGCAGCTGGATTACAGGCGTGCACCTGGCTAATTTTTGGTAGAAACCAGGTTTCACCATGTTAGCCAGGCTGGTCTCGAACTCCTGACCTCAAGTGATCCACTTACCTCAGCCTCCCAAAGTGCTGGGATTATAGGTGTAAGCCACCGTGCCCAGCTGTCATTTCTTTAGTTGGGCTGGGTCTCCCAGACTCCCACCACCTCACCAGGACTCCTGGACAGCCCAGTTATACTCCCAGAGTACCCCACTCCAACCCCCTATGAATTTCCAGTATTATTCCCACATATCTCACCCCAGAGCAGAACACTGGTCTCACCTGTGGGTATGCAGAGCTGGGCACAGGGAAGACGGCAGGCCGGGGCATGTGAGGCAGGGGGTGGGCGGGGTGAGCTGGGTGAGTGAGGTACTGAGGGCTACAGGGCAGGTGGGGCTGCAGAGCAGTATAGGGGTGCAGGCCAGGGGAGTGGCCATGCCCCAGTCCTGGACCCGGGTATAAACTGGACCCAACCGAGATGACGGGCACCACTGTGGCCGCTGCTGTGACTGCTGCCGCCGCCACTGTAACTGGCTCAGTCCCTGGGCCCCCTCTACCCTCAGTCAGACCCCGCCCAGCCTCCCCAGCTGCCCTGATCCCACTGGCACTACAGCCTGTAGCCCCTTCACGGGCTGTGGATGAGCCACCTGCAGTTTGCTCATATAGCCAGAACCACTGGTGAGCAACCTCAAACAACACTTCAGGGTACACGCCCCCACCCTTAGCCGCCTCTTCCACTGCCATGCAGGCCTTCTCCAACATCAGGTTGTCCTAGAAGAGAGGGGCACAGAGTGTTAAGGGGGAAAGGCCCTTACCACATAGATGGTGTCAGATGACATTCCAGTGTCTCCCTCAGAGCTGTCTCATTCCCAGGGAGGCATCAGATGTCAATGTCAATGCTTAAGAGTCTGTATCAGAGCAGTGAGTGCTTCACATAGACACTGAACAAATTCTGACCAAAATGAGTCAAGACTCAGGTTATAATCCCAGTTCCAAACTAATTTAACAGGCCCCTCCCATTCAAGTCCTATATGTATGAGGCCTTCCCTAAGTTTTCTATCCTGCGTGATCACCTTGGTCCCTAAGCTGTAGACTTCCATTTCCTTATCTGTAAAACAGAGATAAACCTAACCTTTGAGTTGTAAGCTAAAGGAAAGATGGGTGTGAAAGCACATTAACATGTAAAATGTCGCCATGTGAGGACAAATGATCATCTATAAACTCCAGGAAATGGGAATCAAGAGCTGAGCCCTTAGCTTTCCCATGCCCAACCTCCCTGCCCAGATGCCCCATGGAGGTTCCCAGATTGCCCATAGAAATACCTGCTCCTTGCACTGCACCAGGGCCCGCTGGATCTCATTAGGGTTCAATGCATGGGCATGGGGCAGGCAGCTCAGGGCCAGCTCTGCTGCTGCCCTCACCATATTAGAGTCTCTTGCCCGTGATGCCCTGTCAGCCAAGGATGCAACTTCAGGGGGCGTTAGGTGCCCATCCCAGCATTCTACCAGTATAGTCAGGGCTGCGCTGCCTATCTCCATGGCCTGGCCTTAGGGGAAAGGAGAGAAGGGCAGAGTGGGGTTAGCATGGGCACCACTGGGATGTGAGAATGATGTCTCTTTTATCAGATCGGTAATCCCGCAAAGATAAGGCTCTTATCCCCACCAATCAGTCCCCCTCCCATACCCAAGTCAGGTCACATGGTTTACCTGTAATCCAGGAAACGTGGGAAGAATAAGTACGTGAGAGCCAGTTGGGAGAAACAAAGTTGTGCAGGCCAAGGGCATAAAGCCCAATCTCGAAGGCGCAAAGGTGCAGGTTGCGGTGAGGACCCTGGTGGCCCCCTGAGGAAGATGGATGTGTGAAAATGGAAGTGCTGCTGTTGCCCCCTGCCTTGATCAGCACTGTCTTCGCCAGCTCGAAGTAGAAGTGTGCAGCTGCCTCTGATGGCTGATTGGGTACATGGGGGGCATGACTCTCGGGGCGGCGGCCCTTGTACCTGAAGGGGCAATGGGGTAGGGACGGGGGTTGGGGTTTCTTTGAAATGGGTGTTCAGGTAGATTGGGAAGGACCAGGGAAAGTGAGGATGCTGGGGAACAATGGTTGGATTGCACTAGGGATGTGGCTCTGAGGGTAGGCCAGATCAGGGAAGATGGGGAGTTCTTCCCACTAACCTGCCAACTTCAACGGTCTTCGCCCGGGCTCCTCCACTGGCACTGGCCCGACGACTTCCACTGGAGGATGAGGAGCCCAGGGAGTCCGAAGAAGAGCTGCTAATGCTGTCACTGTCCTGTCCTCGACCCCAAGAGGTGGGGGCCCAGCCCCCTCGAAGTGGTCTCCGGCTTAAGGTGGGGGAGCTATCCGATGTTGTTTCAGGGGCACTGCTGTCAATGCTGGCCATGCCTAACCCCCCCCCGCAAGACAAATCAGTCTCAGAAGTCAGGGGTCCCAGGATTATCCTTCCCTCTATGCTAGCCCACAGGCTGTCCTACCTGTGTGCTTCTTCTTAGGCCGTCCTGGGGAGCCCCATCCCCGTCCATTATAGCCTCCACGACTGCCAAGTGCCAAGCGGCTTGGAACCTTCCCCTCTGGCCTTGGGGTCAAAGCTGCCTCAGATGGAAGACCCTCACAGGGGGAATGTGGGGAACTCTCTAGGTGAGAAAACAGGATGCTGGAATGAGCCCAGGAAAGGAGACCCCAACATAGCTCCACACCATTCATCCCCCCTGCCCAGTGCCCCCACCTCACCAGGCACATTCTTCTCTGTGAAGCCCTCAGTGGGGCCTGGCCCAGCCCCTGCCACACTCCCTGGCTGAGCAGGCCCTGCAGAGCCTGAGGTCAGTGGTTGCAGGGCCCCTGGGGCAGATGGGCCCCCGTGCTTTGAAGGAGACCTCTGGCTGGCTGTGGCTGGGCGGCTAGATGAGTAGAAAGAACTCAGCGTCTGTGGCTTATGTGTCTGGCTCTCTCGGTCCAAGAGTTTGTCTAAGATCTGGAAGACAGAAGCAGTGACCTCCAGAGAAGCAGTGACAGGATACCCTTTATCTCCTGACTTCTATTACCTTCCTTTCTCCTTGAAACACCAATTGCTATGTCCTCAGGGAGACTTCCCCAGTTACAACTACAGGACGACCTTCTGGCTTACATATCTTTTGTTTGTAACTTATTCAACCCCAACATACCTTGGTATCCTCCATAACACCACAAGGCGGAATATACTGATCGTCAGTAAATATTGAAATAAGCAAATAAATGACTTTATGCCCTCTGCTTCTCTTCTTCCACCCCATGCCCAAACACTCTTATAAGAACCATTGGTCTTCTCTTATTCTTTATGAGATGTCCCCAAGATTTCCTACTTACCTCCTATGGCCAGAACAGCACTTTTCTTTTTTTCTTCTTCTTCTTTTTTTTTTTTAAGAGACAGGGTCTCGCTCTGTTGCCCAGGCTGGAGTGCAGTGGTATGATTATAGCTCACTGTAGCCTCAAACTCCTGGGCTCAAGCAATCCTCCCACCTCAGCCTCCCGAGTAGCTGGGACTACAGGCGAGCGCCACCATGCCCGGCTAATTTTCTAATTTTTTGTAGAGACAGGGTCTCGCTATGTTGGCCAGGTTGGTCTCAAACGATCCTCCCGCCTCTGCTTCCCAAAGTGCTGAGATTATAGGCATGAGCCACTGCACCCAGCCCAAAATAGCACTTTTCTGATTGTACTGGAAACTCCCTGAGAAAGGTAGTAAAATATGCTCTCTTTCTCTGCCTGTCAAAGGCCCAGTACCTCAATCCCTTACTTTTTTTTTTTGAGACGGGGTCTCGCTTAGTCACCCAGGCTGGAGCGCAGTGGCACGAACCCGGCTCATTGCAACCTCTGCCTACTGAGTTTAAGCAATCCTCCCACCTCAGCCTCCCAAGTAGCTGGGACTACAGGCACGTGCCACCACACCCAGCTGCTAATTTTTGGTATCTTTTGGTAGAGACAGGGTTTCGCCACGTTGCCCAGACTTGTCTCAAACTCCTAGGCTCAAGTGATCCACCCACCTCGGCCTCCCAAAGTGCTGGGATTACAGGCGTGAGCCACTGCGCCTGGCCCCAGTCTCTTACCTTCTTAAGCTTGGCCTGGTCGTCCTTGTAAGTGATCATTAGTGCTAATGCCAGGTCACCCTTCTCCCGACGTGTGCCTTCACATAGGAGGGGATGTTCTGCCTCGCTCACTGTTGTTTTCATGCCTGTGAGTAAGAGGGCCTTATGGGGATTAAGAGTAGTCATAATTCCCAAGACAGCAAAGGCAAGAGGGCCAGGTTTCCCTAGCCATCAGCATATGAGGTAAGGGGTTCCCTTAGTCCAACCCACATCACCTATAGAAGTCCTCGTTGACTATTACATCCAGCCTAAGCTCTGGTGTACTTTTCAAAACCTTCATAACCAGGACCAGTCTGCTTACCCAGCAGGTATCACTTTAGGGAAGCTGGGCTCCTCACTCTCATGAAAATTTGATTGCATTGTGTGTTTACTCATGGTGTTCCCTGGTCTAGGACCTTGTGACCTTTTAACCCACAGTCCAATTCTACCACTTCCCTCTGCCCTTTCCCTAGATTTTTGTTTTGCTGCCCTCACAATACACAACACCCATAGCACACTTTTTTTTTTTTTTTTTTTTTTTTTGAGACAAGGTTTCACTCTTGCCTGGGCTGGAGGGCAATGGTGCAATCATGGTTCATTGCAGCCTCAATCTCCAAGCTGAAGCAGTCCTCCCACTTCAGCCTCCGGAGTAGCTGGCAGCACAGGCGTGTGCCTCCACACCCGGGTACTTATTTTATTTTATTTTTAGTAGAGATGAGGTCTTGCTATGTTGCCCAGGCTGGTCTTGAACTCCTGAGCTCAAATGATCCTCCTGCTTCAGCCTCCCAAAGTACTGGGATTACAGGCATGAGCCACCATGCCCAGCCATACAGCACACATTTTTGCCCTGAATTCCTGTCTTAGAGGCACTAGTTAGCTCACACATGTCATCTTGACTTTCCCATTACCATACAGCCCTTCAGAACAAGGGAAAGGTTTCATGTCCTTCAAGACCTGAACCAGGCTTAGTTCATGGATGTGCTCAAGACATTGACAGACTCACCCAAGGCAGCAACTGCTGCTTCAAATCCCAGCTCCTCATCCCCAGGTGTCTCGCTGTTCCAGTTGCGACTTGGGGGCCGGGAACCTGTGGGAGAAACCACTGTATAAAAGTTGGGGTAAGTCAGGCAGACAGAAGTATCACACATGGGAAAAAATGCAAAGGAACCCAAGACCTTCATCATCACAGACCTACCCATGAAGCTGCCTGATGGGTCTTAAAGGGATTCAGAACCTTGGGGCTCTTGGTTTTTCTTAAAGAAAGGTACCCCTACCCCAGTTCCCCAATTACTATAGGGTCAGGCACCATACCTGGAGCACAGAGAACGTCAAAGATGAAACTGGCCAACATGAGAGGCAACACAGGCCGATAGTCACAGAGCGTCCCCTCCCGAAGCTCCTCTGCCCGGCACCGCATGGTACTCATCTCGCTCGGACCCAGAGGGATCTTCTTGAGCAAGGCAGCCACCTCAGACTCCTGGTATGCCAGCTTCACCTGAGGGCACAGGAAGAGCTCAGACCTCCAGTGCCTCAATGGAGATCAAGGTGCAAGCCTCTAAAGAGACTGAAGTATAATGCTAAGATGGAGCCTCTGACCTCCAAGGCCTTGGTAGAAGCTGGAGGCCTCTGTAGCTCCAAGGCAAACATGCCAACTCGGAAGGCCAGGTTGTGGTGCTCTGGACGCTCACTTAACACTGTCAACAGGAAAGCCGCCTTGCTCAGGGTGTTAGTAGCCACCCAGGTCTGACGGCTTGTGGACACCTTGTTCTTCTTGCCCTAGAGAGGGAAGAAACATAGAAGACAGGCAGATGATTCTGACTTACTTTGGTGGAGATAGAAGGAGGCTCTCACTTAGGGTGGGACATGGGAGGAGGTTAGGGGTAAGCAGGGGAGGGGAAGATAGAGGAAGGAGGTCTCTCTCACCTTGGCAGGGGGCGGCTCTACCTTGAGGTCGGGTGGGTTGGCTAGTAGATCCTGGGCAAGCTCCACAGTGAGGCGGGAGGCCTCATTGCTATAGCCATGTGCATGCAGGGCTTCAGCACAGGCAAACAGTACCTGGAGGGAGGACATGGGACAGGACAGGTTGAAGTCTCAACTTCCAGGGGCAGGATATCATGCTCACTCATGCAGCCAACATTCCTTGAACACCTGCTATATCCCAGGCCCTCTGCTGCTCCACAAGAGCTCTGTTCGGTTAAAGACACAGACACATAAACACACATGCTACCATGATGCCAGCTATTATGGGGAAAGGTCAAGGGGAAGCGGGTAGGATATCTTGAGGCGCAGCAACAGTATCAGAGACTCCCTAGAGAAAGTGATCTTTAAGATCCCTGAGACCTGAAGAAGGAACACAGGCTAATGGGGAAGAGCATTCCAGGCAGAAAAGCCAAACTGTCCAAAATCCTGGAGGCAAGAGAGCATGGCAGATACAGGAGTGGTTCAGCTGACTGGAGTGCGAGAGAGAGAGCAGCCAAGTGAGGCTGGCAAAGCAGGCAAAGACCAGATCAAGTGTAGCCTCATAGGTCATGCCAAGGACTTTCATTTTATCCTAAGGGCAACAGGAACCCACTGAAGGGTTTTAAGCAGCACAGTGACACCATCACCTTTCAGGAAAATCATGTGGAAGCAGTTAAGAGAGTGGACTGCAAATAGGGAGGCCAATTGGATACCTGCAACAGGATTCTCACAGTCCTGCTAATGATCCTGACACTCCCAACTAAAGCTAGATGGCCCCTCCCAACTGTGGCTAAGGAGCACCCAGCCTTCCCTCCTTCCATCCCCTCACCTCCATGCGGCTCTCCTGTTCCAGTGGCTTCAGCCCAGCAAACAGGTCGTGCTCCTCCCCAGCCCCGCCCTCGGCTTTCTCTTCCTCTCCCCCAGCCCCATCCTGGGAATTCAGATAGTACGCCTGGTAGTCATCATCCTCCTCTCCAACTGCAGGGGCTGCTTCTTTGGTTTTGGGGAGCCCACTGCCACTCTCATCTGTAGAAGGGAGGTCGTCCCGGGTACAGACTTCCCCAGGCAGTAGGCCAGGGGGGCCAGCAGAGGCTGTGGGAGGCTCAGGCCCTTCTGAGAAGTACACACCACCATCTTCTTCATAAGTATCTGGGGGCTCAGGAAGGAAAGTAGAAGGGCCTCGGGAGCCACCATGGGGAGGACAGGGCGGGGGACTCTCAGGGAATCCCCCAAAGGTGCTGGCCTCTGCGCCCAGGGCCAGGCTGCTGTCATCCAAGCTCATCTCAGCCAGGTCTGGCTCCAGGGAGCTGTCTTCGCTGCTCAGCCGTCGCTTGCTCCCACCACCTGCTGAGCCCTTGCTCCCACTGCCAGCCCCACCCAGTGCCTTGGCTTTGCCCCCACCTGGACCCATCTTATGCAGAGCTTTATCTCCCCCTTCAGCTGAGAGGCGGCGGGGACCCCGTTGTGATGAGGGGACCCCATCACCCAAGCCCTTGCGCTTGGTCCCAGGCTCCTTGGGCCGCACAGCTGGCTCAGCAGGAAGGGGTCGGGGCCGGTCCCGGGATTCCTCCAGGCCCCCAGAGCGGGAGACACCTGGCCGAGAGGGCAGGGCCCGGGCCCAGCACAGTGCCAGCTTCCTGTCAGTGCCACTGTAGGTGACACCAGGAAGTGGGTAGGCCTCCTCCCAGTTGAAGTAACAGGCCTCCACTGCTGGCCGGAAGCCAGGGAAGAGCCGCTCCAGCGTCTTCTTGTGTTGGCCCCGCTTGACATTCTCAATCACCTTCAGCTGCCACTGCCGCAGCTGCGCACATAGTTCCCGGCGCCTGTGGGAACAAAGAGCAGGAGGCTGCTGGGGGGCTAATGGGAAAGGATGGGCATGGGGTAGGTGTACACCCCAAAGAGGTGCACAGAGAAAGGACACAGGAAATTACTTCTAAAGCCAGCCCCATAGGTATCACTGAAACACCCACTGGGGAATTTTGAAAAGTGGGTGTTATTTAGGGAGGGAAGGATGAAAGCCTCTCAGAAAAGGACTCATAAATCACTGGTAACATTAGTATTCAGCACCTCCTGTTTCCCAAGGACTAAAATCATAGTATGTCCCTGAAAACAAGGAGATAAAGGTTCAGTCTGTCCTGAACTGGCCCAGGCTCAGTTCTGCGGTGAGGTTCAGGGGAGACTCACCGCTGAGGGCTGAGTGCAGGGTCCAGTACGGCCAGCCTCCACAGTGTGACCATCTCATCACACATGCTGGCACAGGCATGGGCTGCCACCTCTGACTGCCCGTTGCTGCGGCCTGTGTGCCCACTGGCACTGCTGTGTGAGGCTGAGGTGCGCACGCTATACCACCAACCTGTTATCTGGAGACAAAGAAGGCTGTGAGCTGCATCTGAGAGCTCAGAGAAAGACAGAGTATCCCTCCCACAGTTCCTTTCAGCAAGAGGAGGATGAGGCGAGGGGAGGGAGAGAACGAGCCACCATGGGGCTCCCCAACGCTGGGCAATTACCTGCTCATAGGTGAGGCACTGGTCAGTGAGGATTTCCAACAAGGGGGCAGCATTGCTGTCCCTTCGCTTGAACATCTCCCGAACGATGCTCAGCAGGTTCCAGACACCCTCTGGCTCACGGCCCCTCAGAGGGCGCAGCAGACATGCCCATTCAGCAGCAGCTGGCGGCTCCGTGGAAGACAGATACATGGAGTTCACATCACTGTAAAAGCAGGGGAACAGAAAACCATGATGCTAAGATGCAGCTGAATGAAACCCAAAAGGGCTTCTAGCCCCAAAATACAGAAGATAGAGGGAAAAAGACGTCTGTTACAAAAATTCTATTTTTTTTTTTTTGAGATGGAGTCTCACTCTGTTGCCCAGGCTGGAGTGCAATGGCACAATCTCAGCTTACTGCAACCTCTACCTTCCAGGTTCAAGCGATCCTCCTACCTCAGCCTCCCGAGTAGCTGGTATTATAGACACGTGCTACCATGCTTGGCTAATTTTTTGTATTTTTAGTAGAGACAGGGTTTCACCATGTTGGCCAGGCTAGTCTCAAACTCCTGACCTCAGGTGACCCACCCACCACAGCCTCCCAAAGTGCTGGGATTACAGGTGTGAGCCACTGCCCTCAGCTACAAAAATTCTTAATTTTTCTCTGCCTCCATTTCCTGATCTATCAAAGGAAGAAAAAGAAATTTTGCTCTACCTAGGTAAGAGCAGACCACTCTGTGATTGTACAAGGTCATCATCATCCACTGATTCATTAGTGACAACTGTGTACCAGGCATTGTGCCAGTTCAGGGAATAAAAGGTGGAGGTCACGGCATGAATAGAAGAAAGGATCTGTCATCAGCCTGAGGGACGTTCCTCCTCCACCACAGACACAGGTATGCAGAAATCGATTTACCTGAAGACTACAGGGGAAGGACCACAGAACTTGTGCAGGGTCTTCTTGATGTTGTCAGTGAGTGTCGATTCATCCAGATACCAAGTACTCTGGTCCGATGCCGAGGGCCCTGCTGTGGGGTCTGAGGATGACAGGCAGTCAGTCACCTAGAAATAGGGGCCTGGATTCACCTGACAACAGCAAGCTTTGAGTAAGCAGCACTCTGCACTACAAGCTTGCATTCTTCCTACTACCCAACTTTCTCACCGCACTCACCCGGAGCTCCACACACTGTATTGATGGCTGTTGACTGGGAAGACAGGAGTTCGTCCAGGAGACGCTGAGCTGTGGGGAGGATCTGAGGGAGAAAGAGACAAAGTCAGACAGAACACAGCACAGGCGAACCCATGGAGGCCTGGGCCTAACAGAAAGGCTGCTATGCAGCCTGGCCCAGAGCTAATTGTTAATTGCAGAAGGGTGTGCCGACCTCACCCACCTGCTGAGGGAGTTCACTAATGAGGTATTGAGCAAACTTCTGCAGCTGGTCCCTCTGTAGCCGGGACAGGGACTCTGAGACAGGGGCTCGCAGGCAGACTGCAGAAGCCTGAAGGGGACACAGAGAAAAATGGAACAATCTTGAGAACAGGAGAGCTGGAGCTGGAGCTGGGGACAGAAGGGCAGAGTAGGGGAGGCGAGGGGGCTCACATTGTAGCCAGGCATGCAGCAGAGAAGGGGGGGATGGAGCGTAGGATAGGGCCGGGATAAATTGGGAGGGCCTCACGTTGTGGATGCGGAAGAGACAGAGTGCCACGACGTGGGTGCACCATTTGGCCCCAGCCCCACAGGTGCAGCTGCAGGAAGTGACCCGGCAGCGGTCAAACATCACAGCCACATTGTAGGCCCCTTTGGGAGGGACCATCTGGGGTGGCACCACTGTAGCACTCAGGTGGAACCCTGGGGAGAAATGGGGGCTTGGTCAGGGAGAACTGTTGAGACCTGGGTCTCTGACCTTGACCCTGGCCCTGCAGTTATTCAGACAACATACTCCAGCTTCTTGCAGTGTGTCCTTACTTCATAACCCAGGGGATGAGAGGAGCAGGGTGTGCCACATGGCATGATGGGCCACTCACCTATCTGCAATGGGTCCTTCACAGCCCTCATGCGGAAGAGCTGATCCCCTCGCTGAAACTCATCTGCACTGCCATTGGCCAGGCACGAATACAGCCTGGGGGTGAATAAGAGGACACAGCCACAACTCAGCAAATAACCTTTGGCAAACCCTGTCAGAGACCACAATGCCCTATGCACTCTCCCCAGCCTCACTCCTTCTCAGAGGGAAAATCCCAAGCAATCCCTCCCTTGTCTTCCTCTCACCACTGCCCCAAATACAATGTCTCCTTTGTTCTATGGGAAACCCAGCAGACAGTGTGGAGTATCAGGACCCCACTCCCCACCATCAGTTCTTTAGCCTCACCGAATGTCCTCTTCATTCTCAGGAAAGCTCCAAAAAGCAATTCGGAGCTGTAGCTGCTCAGGCACCGGTGGGTAAACTTTCTCCACCACTTCAAATGGGATGTGAAATGCCACCTGCTTTGCTGACAGCTCCACCAATGGGATCACCAGTCCATCTTTGCAAACAATGGTTGGGATCAGGGGAAAGAGAATAGGAAATGAAAAGGGCCATGGTTTCTTGGCACTCATGCCAGTGCCACATCCTGGGCCTCACCTTTACTATGCAAGAAAGAGAAGACCTGGATGAAGGTCCTAGGGACCACCCATCAGGATACACTAACCTCCATATGGGAAAGGGGAGCTGGACAATCCCCAGCCCATAGCCGGCTACACCTAAGGTCTAGAACAGAAGCTACGAGAGATATCCTAAGAAACTCCTGGCCAGACAGGTGTGTTCCAAGACTCTAGCAAGTAACCCTGTCCACATGGCTCAGCACTGAATTTTCCATATTCCACGAGCCTTTTAAATTCGAATTACATGATTAATGTCTCTCCTCTAGCATTCTTGCTTCTGACTTTTTTTTTTTTTAATCTCTTTTACTCTGGATGACTCTAGATCCCTAGCTAAGGAGGAAACATAGGCTAGAGTCCAGAAGGAACCTCAAGAACCATGAGAAGCCAGACCCCTTTTGGCACACCCAAATGACGACTTTCCACACTGGAAACCATCACGGGGAGCGAGTTATCCCAGGGGACCTAGCTGCTGCTGCAACTGGAATCACTGGACTAATACGGAGTTACCACTCAAGGTTTTCCACAGTGTTTCAATCAAAAAGCAGTGATAACATGACAAACTGTACATCTCACAAAATTGCCAGTCACAATAATAGATCAGAAAATAACAGAATCAAAAAGAATCTTTTTTAAAAAGTTAACCCCTTTACTTTCTGATTTTTATTTTTTTATTTTGAGATGAAGTCTCACTCTGTCACCCAGGCTGGAGTACACTGATGCCATCTCGGCTCACCACAACCTCCGCCACCTGGGTTCAAGCTTTCCTCCCACCTCAGCTTCCCGAGTAGCTCAGATTACAAGCGTGTGCCACCACACCCAGCGATTTTTTTGTATTTTTAGTAGAGACACGGTTTCACCATGTTAGCCAAGCTGGTTTCGAACTCCTGAACACAAGTGATCCACCTGTCTCAGCCTCCCAAAGTACTGGGATTACAGGCGTGAGCCACCGCACCCAGCCAACCACTTTATTTTACGAATGACTAAAGTTGGGGGGGATTGGGGGAATATGGCATGTTTTCCCAGATTTTAACCTGACCAGGAAAATAATACCAATATATTAAAAATCCTCCTCACCATGACTTCAGTTACTTCCCTCCAAGTGAGGGAGCACTAAGCCCTAAGACTACCTACATATTCAAATACGAAAGAAGCCGAAAGGCCACAGAAGACCCACGGTAAAACTGCCTATGATCTGTGTGTGTTTGTGTGTGTGTGTACACAGAACATACGTCCTCTTCAACTGAAGCTGAACGCCACCCCTCCACCACTTGTAAAAAGTGATACAAGTAAATTTCTCTCTGTCCCAAAGTAGTACCAGAAATCTCCGCAAGCCAGTTTGGAAAACAGGACTCTTGGAAAGGCCTGAGTAGAATCACAAAAATTAAACTTCTCAACTGCTGAAAAAAGCCAGCTTTCACTGCGGACCAGGACAAAAACTGTGCCATGAGGAAGGCACAGGCAAGTCCCAGCCTTGGCTTCTGACAGACGTTTGACATGGCCAGAAGCAAAGCCTAAACCTATGAACTATGGAATCTCTGGCAGGCAGGCCAGCTCATCTCTACTTTCCACTGGGTGGGATCCCTTCTTAATGCTTCTGGGATCAGAGATGATCACCCCGAAGCAAGACGCTCCCAATGCATTTTGCAATGGGGTGGCGTGCCACAAGTGGTCACTTATTCACAATCAGCCCCCTACCCACATTCTCTTCTATTTTCCGGTATGCCTCAGACTGAACTCAGTTAATTATTCCCAAGTCAAAGATGGAATTCTCCCTTATCCCATCTCTAAGGCAAATGAGTGACGGAAAATTTACTTTCTGTCCAGCACAGGATCTCCCTGCCACAGCGTGCGCGCGCTCGCACGCGCGCGCAAACACACACACACACGTGTGGAGAAGCCAGCCCACCCCAGGAAGGCCGGAAAAGCGAGTCCTGAAGTCTGTTCTAAGCTTGGGACAGTTTCCAGTCGGGGACAGCTCCCGGCTGGGGACAGCTCCCCGCTCCTCCCCTGGTTGAAGACAGCTCTCGGTCGGGGACAGCTCCCGGTCCCGGACAGCTCCCGAGCGAGGCCCAAGCAGGGCCTGCCGCTCCTCTTCCCCCCAGCTCACTCTCACCTCTCATTCTGGTACTGCCACTGCCACCTCCGCCACCGCCGCCAGTGGGGGAATTGGGCCCCGCTGACTGTTTGCGCCATCCCCGCCAGTTCTGGCAGAGGCTCTCGGCCTCGGAGATGAAGGAACAGAGCGAATCCTCCTCAAAACGGTCCGAATCCTCGAATGAGAAGCGCTCTCCGTCCTCCCACTCCGCGAACATCAGCTCCATGGGGCCCGCACCCCCCGGGGCCGGGTCCCCCCCCGCGGATCCGGGGCCTGGGCCGCCGGCCGGGGATTGGGGGGAGGCCCGGGGCCTGAGGGGCGAGCCGGGGCTGGGGGTGGCCGGGGCGCTCAGGGCGGCCGTGCCGGGCGAGAATCTCAGGCCTGGGAAAGAGACGGGAACGAGCCTCGCCCAACAGCGAGGTGCAAGCAGTGATCTTGGCCAGTCTCCGAGTTTTACGGCCGGGACGAAGCGCTCGGTGGCTGGGGCCTCTAGGCGGCTGCGGAGCCGCCTCCCCCATCAGCTGATCTGGACTTCCGGCCGCGCGGGCCGCCACCACTTCCGCCCTCGCGCCCTCGGGATCCGGATCGGGTACGGGTGGATGTAGGGGACATGTTTATTTAATTGCTGCATTTGTCTGCTTTTTTTTCTCAGGCCCACCCTCAGATACCATAAGGGCAAGCCAACTCCCAACGTTATACGAAACAACTACAGATCCCAGCAATAACTCGGAGTCCATAATGTCCCCAAGGAATAAACAGCCGCCATGCATGTTGGGAATTGTAGGCTGTCAGGACCGCACAGGAACTATTGGATGGAGTTATTGTCTTAACTCTGGATAGGCCCCAGGGCAGCACCACCTTCTGGGAATCGTAGTCCAGAAGTCTGCAATCCAGCCGACCTATTTTATAGGGTCTAATTGGGGAAACATCAGGAAAGAATGCATTTGATTTCAGGAAATGGTTGTACTGTTTGTCCATACGGCCTTTGGGTCTAGGAATTCTTAACATTTTTTTGTGCCATGGACCTTTTAGCAGTCTAGGTAGGTTTCTGGACTCTCAGATTGTTTACAAATGCACAAAATACCAAGAATTACAAAGGAAACCAGTTAGGTTGAAATACAATTATCAAAATATTAATAAATCTATAACATAATAATGCTCCTTTAGTTATACATTGAATGACAAAATTTAGGAGGAAGTATAGTAACTACCATAATTTTGAAGCTAGTGATGAGTATAAATGCTCTTTGAGATATTTATAACCAACTGTAATGATATGAAAATACCGTGCTTTCATATAGGTTTTGGTAATGTCACTGTGGTTTGTTTCCCATAGCCCTGACTGAAATGCTAAATTTCAGTTGTAGTTAAAAATATAAATTTCCCCCCAAGTTCACAGACGTCTTAACTCGAGTCTACTGGCCTAGGTTAAGAACTCCTAAGCCTAGTCCAAAGTGCCTACGCACTGAGCTTCTTCCTATAGCTTAAAGGCTCATCCTGTAGAACTGGGGAGTTGCCCCAGGATCTACCCATGAGATATGAACAGTGTGAGAAGAGACAGCTGTCAGTGGGTCAGGGAGGCAAGACCCCTTCCTACCTTAATAATTATCCCATTGGTGCATTAAAAGCACCACTGATGTTTGTCCCACATTTAACACTGTAAAGTACATTAAAAAACTAAATTATTCCTGAAAGGACAGAGTATACATAAAATGCTATGCAATTTTTCCTAATATCAGGGGAATCATATAAGTGAATGCCTTCAGCAACCAGGCAGATAACTTGAGAGAAGTAAACAGGTAATAAACAAAGAAGGCAATTGTTAATTCTGTTTCACCATTTTGGAAAGTCCAGTGGTGAGGTCACTGGAGAATGCAAACGAACAATAATCAGCTCTACCTAATTGCCAGGTGGAAATAATAAGGCTGCAAGAGCTTTTAATTTTATTAAAACAACAACAACAACAAAACAAGTGGGGCCAGTTGCGGTGGCTCACACCTGTAATCCCATCACTTTAGGAGGCCAAGGTGGGTGGATCACCTGAGGCCAGGAGTTCGAGACCAGTCTGGCCAACATGGTGAAACCCCGTTTCTACTAAAAATACAAAAACCAGCCAGGTGTGGTGGCAGGCGCCTGTAATCCCAGGTACTTGGGAGGCTAAAGCAGGGGAATCCCTTGAACCTGGGAGGCAGAGGTTTCAGTGAGCCAAGATCCTGCCACTGTACTCCAGCACTCCAGCCTGGGCAACAGAGTGAGACTGTCACCAAAAAAAACAAAAACAAAAACAAAAAAAAACAAGTAGTTGGGCGCAGTGGCGCATGCCTGTAATTCCAGCACTTTGGGAGGCCAAGGCAGGCGGATCACTTGAGGTCAGGAGTTTGAGACCAGCCTGGCCAACGAAACCCCATCTCTGCTAAAAACACAAAAATTAGCCAGGCATGATGGCAGGTGCCTGTAAGCCCAGCTACTCGGAGGCTGAAGCAGAAGAATCACTTAAACCTGTGAGGCAGAGTTTGCAGTGAGCTGAGATCTCGCCATTGCACTCCAGCCTGGGCAACAGAGCAAGACTCCATCTTAAATAAATAAAGCTAAAATGTGGAATTTTAATGACTTTTTTCCCTATTTTTAAACATGACCAGCTAATTTTAAAACTTTTTTTAACTGCATGGGTCAAATAAAGCACATCTGCAGAACCTCTGGGTCACCAGTTTGTTAACTTGATTATTCAGAGAGCACCTTGCAGGGGCTATGCACAAAATAGGCAATCACTAAGTATTTACAGATGATAGCAAACTTCAATTTCCGTATTGCATCCAAAGGCAAGGGCACTAAATGGTGTGTAAAAGACTTCAAATGCAGGGAAAGATAAGACAAAGGTAGGGCAAATCAGGAAGGAAATAACTTCCTGGGTCTAGGGGAGGAAACAGGGTTCAAGCACAGAGGCAGTACCTAATTCAAGACAAAAGGCCAAGTTCCCTTCAGAGGATTTTATTTCAAGATAAATCATAACTTCTACCCATACTGTAATTCCAAAGGGTGAAAAAAGTGTTTTGCCTCTTCTACCCTCCAAAGACAGCATGGCAATGCCAACATCTCTAAAATGCCTCTGTTGTCAGAAGCTATAGTTCAGTCATTGAAAATGCTTCTCCATTTTCAGCTGAGGTAAGGTTTGTTAGGAAACCTCTGCAACAACTTATTCAATTTCTTTGGAGGTAAACCCCCAGACTCTCCCAGGGTTTGCTGTATTGATCTCATCTTTCGGGCTTCCTGAAAACACAGAACAAATACAAGAATGACAGCTCTAAAGTTTGTCTAGTCCAGATTTTTAAGACCTGACCAAAAAAAAAAATCAATCAATCAAGTTTGTCCTGACCTAGGCCCATAGTTCTCACAATGCCCTAATGCACATGAAGATGTTAACCAGCCTGGAGAAATCTATGTTAGCCGCTTTTCAACAAAAGGGCGTTGGGACCTACAAATGAGAGTATGCTCAGAAGCTACTATCTCAGCTACCAATTAAGCCTAGGCTGGAAACGAAACAAATGTCATTATTTAGGTTTAGTCTCTTTAGTTCTGTTTCAGACAATAATGTCCACTTGAACAGCAATTTAAATTTTTCAAAATGGTTTTCCCATTCATTACTTCATCTGTCACTCACAACATTCTGTAAGGTGGGTATTAGTATTAACCTCGTTTTACGTACAGTAACGCTAAAGTTCACAGCAATGAATAAATCCGTCTAGATCACACAGCCTTCAAAACTGTAACCTTTCCCACTTTGGCGTGAGTGATATATCTCCCAAATGAATGAAAGGGCCTTTCCTAGCAAAAGGCGGGGAGAATCATTATTTGTATCTCCCCCATTATTTTCCTGAGAAAGCACCCCAGGAAACATCCGTCACCTGAGCCCTCGCGGCACAATCGAGGAAGCCCTGGATCTCTTTTCTGCACGCATCGTCGCGGAATTCATTCTGCTTCCAGCAAGCCATCATCACCGACATCTCCGTGATACAAGTCGCCTCTGGAGGGGCAGATCCGGGGGACCTTCAGTCACAAGAAGTCCCTTACCTTCCTGCCCTCCTACCCACACGCCCCTGCTCACGCTCCGGCTTCTGCTCCGGGGCCCTCCTGGCTATGACTGCTCACCGCCCTTCTCCCGGCGCCGCTCCCCAACGCGGTTAGCTAGAATGAGGGGTTTATTGGGCTTCAGCACAGGCTTCCGCGAGTTCCAAGGCCGAGCCAGGCGGCCCCGCAGGCTGGGTGTAGCCATGGCGCACGAAGCTCCCGGCAGGCTTTGCGGTTCCGTGCGCGACCTCGTGTGACCCCTACGGGCTAGACGAATCGGCGCGGAGCTCGGGGAAGGGGCGGTGGCTTGCTGGCGGCCACCTCTTTCTTTTTCTTGGCCGGGGCTGCTGCGATGCTGGTTTCGAACAGCAGTAGATTCGTACTCGTCAGCAGGTTAGGAGGAGACTCTTTGGGTTCGTACGCCGACTGAGGCTTCCCTATGATGGGCTCCGGGCCCTGAAGCCTGGGGGCATTACCGGGCCAGGGACTTGCAGGAAAGGGCCCTGGTAAGTGGACACTCTTCTGATGGTAGCTGACGTGGTCTAGGGATGATTGGCATAGGGCGGGGTTGCAGGAGGCGGGGGGCGGGGGGTGGCAAGTCAAAATTTGAGACTTTAAGATGTTAGGTTGGGAAAGATTTTTGTTTTAATAAACCTGCAAGAACTGTCGTTTTTCACTACCTTAGGACTACTCCAAAGCCGCAAGGAAAAATTACTTATTTCATTTTATAACAGCTGCTACTAATGCTATTAGATACGGTTTGCTCGTGTAGCAATCTCAGTTGGTAGGATGAAGCTTAACACTTTGGAATTCATCGTCTTTTTTCGTCCTCTTGCCAGTCTTACAGACTTGGACCTTCAGTTGTGCTGCTTCGCCAGACGTTTTTTTGAGACAGGGTCTCTCTTCGTTGCCCAGAATGAAGCGCAGTTGGCACGTTCATAGCTCACTGCAGCTTCAAACTCCTGAACTCAAGCGATCCTCCCGCCTCTGCCTCCTGAGCAGCTGACACCACAAGTGCAAGGCACCACGCCCAGGTAATTTCCTTATTTTTTGTAGAGACGGGGTTTTGCCATGTTGCCCAAGCTGGTCTCGAACTCCTGGGCTCAAGCGATCCTCCTGCCTCGCCCTCCCAAAGTGCTTTACATTCATAAGCCTCCGCACCTGGCCAGACGTGGTTCTCAAGTGACTTCTGGCTATTTACAAAACTCATTCCAAAGATGTGCAGCATATTCTCAAAGCATTTCCAAATAAGTTCCAAGAAATGTTTTTGGTAATGTAAGCATAAACAAGCCTATAGCTAATAAGATGACTACTTTGGAGGAGCAGTATTTATTTGAATTTGTAAATTCAGTGTGTTAAAAATCACTTATTACAGATGTTTGGAATCTTCCCACTGATATCTGTATGGCTGGTTATTTTTCTTTCCTTAAGTCTCTGTTCATGTCACAGAGGGCTTCCCTGACTTCTCACACCCTACCACCATCAACTTGTTTTCTTCATAGCACCTATCACAGTCTGAATTGTCTTACTGTTTATGGCCTTACCTATCCCTAACACCCATTTAAAAATGTAAGCCGGCTGGGCGCGGTGGCTCACGCCTGTAATCCCAGCACTTTGGGAGGCCGAGGCAGGCGGATCACAAGGTCAAGAGATCGAGACCATCCTGGCCAACATGGTGAAACCCCGTCTCTACTAAAAGCAC
Source organism: Cacajao melanocephalus (assembly GCA_963573385.1). Taxonomy (NCBI): domain Eukaryota; kingdom Metazoa; phylum Chordata; class Mammalia; order Primates; family Pitheciidae; genus Cacajao; species Cacajao melanocephalus. The sequence continues at coordinate 127,471 of CAUYLG010070451.1, forward strand.
AAAAAATTAGCCGGGCGTGGTGGTGCGTGCCTGTAGTCCCAGCTACTCGGGAGGCTGAGGCAGGAGAATCACTTGAAACCGGAAAACGGAAGTCACAGTGAGCCAGGATCGCGCCACTGCACTCCAGCCTGGCGATAGAGCAAGACTCTGTCTCCAAAAAAAAAAAAAAAAAGGCATGAAAGAAGGAACGTTGTCTATCTTGTTCATTGCTGAATCCACAGTGCCTAGAATAGTGCCAATAAATACTTGTTAAATGAACAAGTGTTTTTTATTTATTTCTTTTTGAAGATGGGGTCTTGCTGTCACCCAGGTTGGAGTGATTAGCTGACTGCAGCCTTGGCCTTACTCTGGTGATCCTCCTGCTTCAGCTGCTAGAGTAGCTGTGACCACAGGCTCACACGACCAAACCTAGCTGGCTAAGTTTTTCTTTTTTCTTTCTGTGTGTGTGTGTGTGTGTGTGTGGAGATGGAGTCTCTGTATGTTGCCCAGGCTGCTCTTGAACTTCTGGGCTCAAATGAGCTTCCTACCTTGGCTTCCCAAAGTGCTGGAATTCATAGGACTGAGCCACCACACCCGACCTGAAACTTTTCCACAAATCTCCAACTTTACTATACCCACCCCCCCCCAAGAAAATAACCAAGAAGAAGACATTTAACAAGAAGCAGTTTATTATACAAAATGAAACCTGAGATAATAGAAAGTAATAACATTTGCACTAATAAAGGAATCAGCCTTGTATTCCACCTCCACACTCCAGCAGTATAATTAAAACAGACTCCTATCAGATACTTCTGTCACCAATAACGCCGACCTGCAGTGAGTATACCCCAAATCAGAAAATTCATGTTGCTTGCTTTCTCCATAGGGAAAGTGAAGCTTTCAGTTAATAAGTATCATGTGGCTATTCCTGGTTCTACTTTCTTTTGTGGAAATGTAACACCTGGTTTACACTGCTCTTTTATGAGTACTTATATGGTGATAGGAATAAAGGAGAAAGTCTGGGAAGCACCAAGCACAAAGCAGGCCTGAGTCTCCAGCAACAGTTATTCAATAACAGCTGCCACTTTATATATATACCTTGCTTAACCATCACTTAACCTTTTTATTGCACAAAATGAAATTTAAGTCCTAACCTAGGTCTGTACTTGTGTAATACATATTATGCACTGTAAATCAGCATCTGCATTTAGATAGATTGCAAGCTTAGAAATCAGTTCTGCATTTGACTTGTCAGTGCCTACTATATCAAATTTTAACATTTTTTTTTTAAGACAGGCATCTCACTACATTGCCCAGTGGCTACTCACAGGCACACTCAGCATACTACAGTCTCAAACTCTCGGGCTCAAGGAATCTTCCTGCCTCAGCCTTCTGAAGATATATTTTTGAAGCTGTTTTGTTTTGTTTTGTTTGAGACAGGGTCTCACTCTGTCACCCAGGCTGGAATGCAGTGGCAATCCTCCCACTTCAGCCTTCCAAGTACCTGGATCTATAGGCACACACACCACGCCCAGCTAATTTTTTGTTTTTTTGTAGAGAGGCGGTTTTGCCATGTTGCCCAAGCTGGTCTTGAATCCCTGGGCTCAAGTGATCCTTCCACCTTGGCCTCCCAAAATGCTGGGATCACAGGCATGAACCACTGCACCCAGCCTGAAGGTCTGTCTTCCCTCTTCTTCTTTTCTGCAAAAGGTCAAACAGGATAAGCAAACTTTCCATAATTTATGAAGGTCATCTTTTATTAAAGGATTAAATGATCCAGTCTAGTGCCTTTGGTGATAAAAGAAAAAAAAAGGATTAAATGAAAAAAGAACAACTTTGGTAATGAAATTCAGCCTAATTACAACTTTTCTTGGCCACATTCTTAGATGTCAGTATATTAAGTGTGGACCCTAGTTGTTGAAGCATCTAATGTAGTATTTATCTATCTATATAGATAGATATGTAGGTGTAGGTATAGATATATATTGATAAGCTATGGAACGTCTCTTGTGATAACTCATTAATACATTACAGCTAGAGTAGCTGTAAGGTTCAGGGTATTCTTTCCTGTTCCACTGCCCCAGAAAGAACTAATGGTGTCCCTGCTCATTAGACTGTATGTTCAAACCACAGCAATAGAAGAATTTGACTGCATCCCCAAATCTGACTAAGCTTTTTATTTAGCCAGCCACTTGTGGCTTAAATCTCTTGCCTTGCCTCCTCATTCCCTTGAGTGGGCTCCATCAAAAAGTAGTCTCAGGCTCCCCTTCCACTACCTTCATCGAAGCTGCTTTCTCTCTCCTGGATTCCATCCTTCTGGATTCTCTCACTCAGTGTGAGAGGCGCTTTCCTTCCCTAATTTTCCCCCTCTGGGAACCCTTCTCACTCAGTGTGACATTGGCTTTTCTTTCTCCACACTCAGTGTGAGAGCAAGCTGTTTCCCCTTCTTTTTACTTACTCTGCCTAAATAAATCACTTTCTGCAAAAAAAAAAAAAAAGAAAGAAAAGAAAAGAAAGTCTCAGGCTAGGCACGGTGGCTCACACCTATAATCCCAGCACTTTGGGAGGCCGAGGTGAGTGGATCACTTTAGGTCAGGAGTTTGAGACCAGCCCGGCCAATATGGCGAAACCCCGTCTCTACTGAAAAAACAAAATAAAAAAAAATTAGCCAGGCCTTGGTAGCGTGCACCTGTAAAGCCACTCTGGGGGCTGAAACACGAGAATCGCTTGAACTGTGGAGACAGAGGCTGCTGTGAGCCCAGATCACACCATTGCACTCCAGCATGGGTGACAGAGTGAGACTCTGACTCAAAAGAGGGGAGGGGGGCAGGGGCCGGGTGCGGTGGCTCATGCCTATAATCCCAGCACTCTGGGAGGCCAAGGCAGGTGGATCACCTGAGGTTAGGAGTTTGAGACCAGCCTGGCCAACATGGTGAAATCTCTACTAAAAATATAAAAATTAGCTAGGCATAGTGGCAGGTGCCTGTAATCCCAGCTACTCAGGAGGCTGAGGCAGGTGAATTGCTTGAACCTGGGAGGCAGAGGTCGCAGTGAGCCAAGATCACACCATTGTACTCCAGCCTGGGTGACAAGAGTGAAACTCCATCTCAAAAAATAAAAAAGAGTCTGGCGTGGTGGCTCACGCCTTTAATCCCAGCACTTTGGGAGGCCGAGGCGGGTGGATCGCGAGGTCAGGAGATTGAGACCATCCTGGCTAACATGGTGAACCCCCGTCTCTACTAAAATTACAAAAAATTAGCCAGGCACAGCTACTCAGGAGGCTGAGGCAGGAGAATCGCTTGAACCTGGAAGGCGGAGGTTGCAGTAAGCCAAGATTGCACCACTGCACTCCAGCATGCCAGCATGGGTGACAGCGAGACTGTCTCAAAAAAAAAAAGTACGGAAGTGCATCAGTAATACACTTTATGCACTGTATGCACTGCTTTATGCACTGTGAATGAATCTGGACTATTCTTGCACTTAAAGTGAAAAGTGCTACAGATTATGAGATAATCACTAAAACATACTGCTACACTGTTTCTGTAACTGCAGAAGATGGGAATTTGTAGCATATAAAAACAATAAAATAGAGGGAACAGTTCATTAGGCAAACGGAAAAGAATTAGGACCTACAAAAACTTGCACTTTTTTTCCTGGATTTTTTTTTTTTTTTTTTTGGTCAACCTACTCACTGACAAATTTGCACTTTGACTCATAGTAGCCTATTTTAACATTTCAAAGTCACTTAAAGAAAAATATGACTTTTTCTGCCATAATTCCCAGTCTTAGTCTCCATCTTTGGTCAAAAAAGGGGACAGGACAATACATTAAATTGACAAGGCATATAATAGCCACTGAATCTTTCTGTTCATGAGAAGGAATTCCAGATATACCATAAATAGGATGCAAACCAGCAGTAAGAATGATAGCAAGATTTCTGTATTTCAGAAATTGTGGGAAAGGGCCTTAAACCAGGAAAGACAAGTCCATTTAAATATATATATTTATTTTGAGACTGTCTTGCTCTGTCACTGAGGCTGGAGTGCAGTGGTATGATCATAGCTCACTGCAGACTTAAATTCCTGGGCTCAAGTAATCCTCCTGCCTCAACCTCCCAAGTAGCTAAGGCTACAGGTGTGCACAACCATGCCCTGCTCATTCTTTTATATTTTGTAGAGACAGGGTCTTGCTATGTTGCCCAGGATGGTCTCAAACTCCTGGCTTCAAGCAGTCATTCCTCCTTGGCCTCTCCAAGTGCTGGGATTACAGGCATAAGCCACTACACCTGGCCAGAAAAAGCCATTTAAAAAAAAATTAGGGCTGGGTGAGGTGGCTGATGCCTGTAAACCCAGCACTCTGGGAGGCCAAGGTGGATGGATTGCTTGATTCAGGAGTAGGAGACCAACCTGGGCAACATGGCAAAACCTCATCTCTACAAAAAATATGAAAAAATAAAGTAAAATAAAATTTTAGCATGAAAGCAAAGTACATAATATAAAAAATGCAACCCCAGAAAACCAGAATACTATCCACCAGAAGTTTTGCTTCTCCACCAACATAACAATTTATAAAGCAAGAGACAAGGAAAAAAGATTATTGGGAAAAGTACTTAATAATGAGGAGTTTGGGAAACAGAACAGAAGTTATAAGTCATAACCTCACCCATCATACTTCACTGGTAGTCATATACAATTGAAAGGATGAAACAGAGAAGTGAGTCCTTTAAAACCTCTGTTGGGGCCAAGCACAGTGGCTTACGCCTGTAATCCCAGCACTTTGGGAGGCAGAGGCAGGCAGATCACCAGGTCAGGAGTTCAAGAACAGCCTGACCAACATGGTGAATGCCCGTCTCTACTAAAAATACAAAAATTAGTCAGGTGTGATGAAGCGCGCCTGTAATCCCAAGCTACTCAGGAGGCTGAAGCAAGAGAATCGCTTGAACCCTGGAGGCGGAGGGTGCACTGAACCAAGACCACACCACTGCACTCCAGCCCGGGGGGATAGAACAAGACTCCATCTCAAAACAAAACAAAACAACTCTGTTGGACCAGCACCTTGAATCAAATGGATGTTTTAAGCTTCTATTTCCCAGTGAACCAAGAATTGTATGTCTTCATCTCTCCTTGAGGAGAAGCCCTGTGTTAGACCTTGGCTACTCATCATTAAGATAAAATCTTAATAGATAAAACTAGAATTCCTTGAATCCATGAAAAGACAGTGTTCATTAAGGGTCTGTGCAGTGGATGCTCCTTATTTCCTATGGTAGAATAAAATCCCCTTAGCTCCATCAAGTTAAAGGCTCTTGCAAGGGCACTTAGAGATGTTGCCTTTTCATGAAGATTTCATGTAGGTAATCCCAAAATTTCCTCTGCTGTGTTTCATTGTTGTGGATCATGGCAGTGAGAGCTTCTCCCTGGTGCAGACCTTGCCAGTAATCTTGCAGCCACATCTCTTTCCAACTGAAATACCAAAAGGAGAGTTGGATTATGGAACCTACAGCATAGCTATGAGTCCTGCCTTTCTCTGAGCAGGGCCAAAGAAATCTTAAACAGATACAGTGGTCTCTAACTTGGACAAGACTGCTGTGAAGGGAAGACAATGTGAAGTAAATCCAGTACTAGCCCAAGCGACAGGCAGTAAGCCACAAACACAAAGACATCACACAGCCTACCCAATGAATTACCATTCCTGACTTGCCTGCTTCTGGCTCCCAAATGTGGAGGGAGTTCAGAGAGGCAAAGCAGAGACCAGACTGGAAGTGGTCTCCCTAAGGAAAGCAAGAGGGCAGGGGTCTTTAGATGATTATCTTTTTTTTAAAGAAAGAAAAAAAAGAAAGAGCAAAAGAAAGAAAAAAAAAGAATGAAAGAGAGAAAGAAAGAGGAAGAGAAAGAGGGAGAGAGAACAGGATTCTTGTTCTATTGCCCAGGCTAGAATGCAGTCTAAAAATGGGTATTAAAAACCTCTTTTATGCCAATAATTGTGCTTAACA